>ML685863.1:2196170-2238498 GCA_007922175.1 Pelusios castaneus | reverse complement strand
ATTTATTAATCGCATGAGCTTTCGTGGGAGAAAATCCCACTTCGTCATCTTCAAAGCGTCTGACGAAGTGGGATTTTCTCCCACGAAAGCTCATGCGATTAATAAATCTGTTAGTCTTTAAAAGTGCCACAAGACTCTGTTGTCTTTCTACAATAGACTAACACGGCTACCCCTTTGGAATTTGGTTATGTTATGGTGTGAAATTAAACAGATACAGGCCATGTCTACACTGCAATGGGATCTTAATTCAATTTTGAGTCTCTGAATTAGAAAATCTGTAGGCGCATCAGACCACGCTCTTTGTGCGGGGCTCTTCCATCCCCATTGCTCATCGTTACTTCGAATTGAAACACACTGCACTGTGGGTAACCATCCCACAGGGCAGCTAGGCGCAGCAGCTTGTGGAATGGCAGTCATCTTCCCATGATGCAATGTGCCCCCTCCCCCTTCCTTCTTGTCACAAACAAACAGGAAAGCTTTTCACACCTTTTTTTCTGCCGCACATACAGAGAGCCATGGACCCCAGCTCAGCTCTGCAGTATTATTGTGAGCGTTACAAACACCTCACCGTTTATCCTGCAGTAGTTCCAGCAGCACAGCCGGATCTGCAATGCAGAAAACTGTGCTGTTAGTGAGGCTGCCCTGCTACAAGCCATAGAGCGAAATAATTCTTGGTTGCTACAGGCTGTAACCCTTAATTTGCAGTCTGTGGAGCGCTGGTTTGGGCCTGGGAAACAAGGACAGACTAGTGGGATCACATCATGCTGACCATGTGGAATGATGAGCAGTAGCTACAGAACTTACAAATGCGAAAGACACTTTCCTTGAACTTTGCAAAGAGCTGCCCGCAGCCCTGCACCATATGAACACTCACTTGAGACCAGCTCTTACAGTGGAGAAGCGAGTGGCCATCTCTCTGTGGAAGGTGGCAACCCCAGACTGTTACCAGTCAGTTGCCAATCAGTTTGGAGTGGGGAAATCCACTGTTGGAACTGCAGTGATACAAGTCTGCAGGGCCATAAATAGACTTCTTCTGCGAAGGGTAGTGACTTTGGGCAATGTGCAGAAAATTGGATGGGTTTGCTGCCATGGGGTTCCCTAACTGTGGGGTGGCCACAGATGGGACCCATATCTCCATTTTAGCTCTGGACCACATGGGCACTGAGTACATAAACCGCAAGGAGTACTTCTCTGTGCTCCTGCAGGCCCTTGTGGATCACAGGGGGCATTTCACAAACATTAATGTGGACTGGTCTAGGAAGGTGCATGGCATGTGCATCCTTAGGAACTCAGGTCTGTTCAAAAAGATGCATGCAGGCACTTTCTTCCCTGACCAAAAATGGGAATGTTGAAATGTCAATTGTGATTCTAGGGGATCCTGCAGACTCCTTCCTTATGAAACTGTATACTGGGCACCTGGATGTCGATACAAAGCGTTTCAGTCATAGGCTCTGCAAGTGCAGACTGGCAGTAGCGTGTGCATTTGAGTGTTTAAAGGGGAGGCGGAGAAGCATACTCACTAGGTTTGACCTGTGTGAGAAAAATATACTGACACTTAGATGTGCTCCGTAATTTGTGTGAAACATGCAGGGAAAAGATCTCTCAGGGCTGGGCCGCTGAGGCCAAAAAGCTAGCCGTCCATTTTGAGCAGCCAGATGCCACCATTACAGTGCGAGCTCACCGAGGAGCCCAACATATTAGGGAAGCATTGAAAGCACAGTTTTGTGATGAGCAGCAGTGACATTTGTGTCTGCTATCCTTGTGCATTCCCTCCCTGTTCTTACCTAGGTGCCACAGCATGTCGGACTGATCCTGTGTGATATGCAGCATCTCCTGCAATGTTTCACAGTCCTAGTCATGTGCTGCTCTTCTGTCCTCCATATCCAAGTTTAGTTTCTCAGACAGAGACCCTCTGTGCTCTGAGCCCTGTATCAGGAGCCGTGGAAGCTCCCAGGAGCTCAGTGAACATGTCGTCCCGGGATTTCTTTTTTCTTTTCCTCTGCCTAATCTGGGAAAGGCACTCCGTGGGAGTTGAGTGTCAAGGAGTCCACTGTAAGACAAGCACATCCTACAGCTCCCATTGTTAGGGGAGCCAATGTAATGCAAAGCATGAAACACTGTTACAAGAACTCCCTTGACTATTCAAAACTTTAATTTAGAACCACCTTCCAGTCTGAACATAGCCCAGTGCTATCAGAGTCGCAATCCAGGCTGCAAACGTTTGGCTACATTCTTCCCATGATCACTCGGACTCCCTTTCCTGCCATGGTAAGCCAATCACTGCAGGGACCCCTCCACCCCCCATACACAATTAGAACTGGAAAGGGAGCGTGGTGATTCCCCACCATGGGGGAGGGAGCCTGTGTACACTGCCCCCAGTTTTCAACAGATCCCACCTTACACAGAGGAGAGGGGGCGTTGTACATCCCCACCATGGTAGGAGGCTGTCCCTGGCTACTGGCCCTCATTTTACAGTGCCTCACCCCCAAGTGGGCAAGAAAGGACAGGAAACGTACTGCTGCCCATTTTAATGTCTCACTACTGTGGGTGGAGGTGGACAAAGTGGATACCAGGAGGCCTTGGGCAGAATGGGGCTGTACAAAACACGGGGAGTACAGTATTCAGATGATGACTGGCACAGCAGATGTTGCACCGTTGGGCTGTGGCCAACGAAGCACTATGCAGGGCAGGGAAGGAGGACAGCGGTGTATGGTGACTATTATGCCATCTAGGTGACCCTGTGCGACATCAGTCTCCTGAGGATCACGTTGCCCAAAAGGGAACAGCTGCTGCAAGCGACAGGGGGTAGCCCTGGCCTTCGGCCACCCTGCTGTGTGCCACGATGATGCCTGCTGCTTTAATAGCAGAGTGGCATGATAAAGTCACCTTTCGCAGCAGGGGAGATAAGGCAACCCTTCCCAGAAACCTTCTTGCAAGAATTCAAGAATACCTTTCTGACAGTTTCTTGGACATATCCCAGGAGGATTACCAGAACATTCGTTCACACATCGATGTTCTGTTCCAGTAGTCACCCTATGCAGAAGTTTGTTTGACTACACGTCCCCCTCCCGAAAGCCCTTCCTCTTAACATATAAATGAGTCAAAGCTACAGAAATGAGCATAGCAGAACGATCTGGTCAAAGCACTCACCAGATGTGCCTTCCCCTACATCCCGGACACTGAGGCCATTCTGCGGTGGGGTGCACTGCTCTGCTCCAGGGTGACAAACAGGTCCTGGCTGTCTGGGAGAACCATACCCTGCTCTCCCACATCCCACTCTCCTCTTCATTAACAAAGTTATCCTCACTCATTCTGGCCTTCTCTGAGGTATTGATGTTGTATAGCTACTGTAGGTGCAGGAAGAGAGCGGGTCTCAGTGCAGGGTCAGGCCTACAGGGCGCTGGGGACAGGATCCAGGCAAAAGGGGCCTTAACTGTTCTTCCCAGAAACCTCCAACTTACCTAAGGAGGCAAGCACCTCTCATATGCTGGCCACATGAAGCTTCATTAGCAATTAAGTACACTTCTCTCTACTCGTTCCCTATTCTGCTTGCCGCTCCTCACTCCCTAATCCTAGAACAACTACCACCCTATAAGGAGAGCTCTGTGTTGGGGCACTCAGGTAAGCACATGATCAAGCAAGGAAAAGGCCCAAACCTGGGAAATGTGGTAAAGCCAGCTAGCAAAGAGCCTCCCTGACAAAGCCGGTAAAGGTACAAAGGGAGTCAATAAAAGTTGTACACCCCAGTTTAGGAAGGGTTTGTGGCCTTGTTAGGGGAATAGTGGGTGGGGTGGGGGCTAGGTCACAAGCCAGAAAGGCATGCATCCAATCTTAAAGGGGCACAAGGAGCTAGGCAGGGATTTGGGGAAAGAACAAAGTGTATATATGCTATAAGCAGGTAGTGATCAGGGCTCACTTCAGTGGTCGTGAGGCGAAGGGGAACGAGAGGTCTAGATGCTGAACTGAATAATTGCTCCTTACTCCTCCACCCAATTCTGTCTTCCATCATTCAGCCCTGCAACATCTTAGCCCAGCGACCAGGATACCAGGTGTATGAGACTGGTCACCCCAACAGGGAGATGGATAAGCATAGCTGTCCTTTCAGTTCAGCAGCTATGGTTAGAGCCCTGGAGATCCACAGGTATCTGCTTCAGATCTGGGGGTATCCACATCCATGGATGAGGGTGCAGATATCTGCAGGCCCATTGTTGCGGATTGACCCTTGGGTGCAGATTCTATTTTTATCTGCCTAGGGAGTGATAGATTGCTGCAGCTCCTGTGATGATCTGCATCAGCAGCACACAGGGGAACAAGGAAGCTCTCCAGCCAATCCCGGCATAGCTCTGATTGTGGTCTGCCAGCCAATCAGAATCTCATTCACAGCAGGCTGGGGCTTGGAGAGCCACTGCTCAGTCACTCAGTCAGCATGCTGACCTTTAATTGGCTCATTTCCGATGCCTTCCCTGCCCACTTCTTCCTTTTCCTGTTTGTGTTTCGTGTGCCATGCTGTCTATCAGAGATTTCATTGGTGGCTAAGAAAATATGATTGACAGCAGAGCATGCAAACTGCAAACAAGAAAAGGAAGTGGGCAGGATCCATGTGGAGAATGAGCCAATCAAAGGCTAAAATGCTGACTGTGAGCCCAAGCTCAGTTGTGGATGCGGTTACGGATACATATAAAACTTGGCATGTGGATCACGGATTGGATAGAGACTGACCCTGAGCGAATGTGGATCAGATATGGGCCCAGATTTTTGCATCTGTGCAGGGCTCTATCTATGGTGTAGTCTTGGTTAGACTGCTAGGTGGAAAAAAGGGGGGGGGGGGGGCGGGTAGCAGGGTAGTTGCCTCGCTCCAGTGTTGAGGGAGTTAAAAGCCCAGGGAAGGGTGTAGCTAATGGGAGCAGATGGCTGCAGGGCCGATCAGAAGCTTGTATAAAGGTAAGGCTTCAGGCCCTGTTCTAGGAAGTCCTCCCCTAACCTGAGAAAAGGAAGGCTGTGCTGTCAGCTGGACTGCAGGAGACAAGTCCCCAAACAGCTCACTGGGACACTGCCAGGGTTTGGCTAAATTGCAGCCTTGATGAAAGTACAACAGGCACCTGGGGAGGTGTGGATATGATCCAGGGGACCTGGTGAGGTCCCAACAGGAAATTTAGGCTTGAAATTAGATGCAGGTTTCTAACCATCAGAGGAGTAAAGTTCTGGAATAGCCTATCAAGGGGAGTTGTGGGAGCAAAAAACATACTTGCCTTCAAAACTGTGCTTGATAAATTTATGGAGGGTATGATATGATAGGGTGGCTTAGTTTGGCAATTGTTTATTTTTAGCTAGTGGTGATGGATATGCCAGTGACCTGGGAAGGGACATTAGATGAGGTGGGTTCTGAGTTATTACAGAGAATGTTTTTCTTGACTGGCTGGTGAGACTTGCCCACATGCTCAGGGTTTAACTGATCACCATATTTGGGGTCGGGAAGGAATTTTCCCCCAGGGCAGACTGGCCTTGGACACTGGGGTTTTTTTGCCTTCCTCTGTAGCATAGGGCATGGCTCACTTGCTGGTTGATTCTCTGTATTTTAGTCTTTAAATCGTGATTTGAAGACTTTAATAACTCAGTCATAGGTTAGAGGTTCATTACAGGAGTGGGTGGGTGAGGTTTTGTGGCCTGCATTGTGTGGGAAGGTCAGACTAGATCATATTGGTCCCTTCTGACCGTAGAGTCTAGGAATGAGGGAGTTGAAGCAGTGCTTAAACAGCATGTGTAGGGTCCCTGAGCTGGGCCTGGAGAAATGGGTGGGCCTGGATTGCACCTGCCTCCTGCAGGCTGCCAGTGGGCAGAGAGGCCACAGGTGAGTAGTGAATGGACAGTGGTGGCCACTGACACAAGTGGGCTGGCTAGAACTAGATTATATTGCAGAAGAGGGGACTGAAGGGACTCAGAAGGGAGGCTGAGGTCTGGCTCAGGGCTGGAGAGACCTGTGGGAAAGATGGGCCACTATCCATTGGATGGGAGTGGCCACTTGAGTGAATTTTTTAGTAGAATCATAGAATCATAGGGCTGGAAGGGACCTCATAAGGTCATCTAGTCCAACTCCCTGCTAAAAGCAGGACCACTCCCACTAAATCATCCCAGCCAGGGTTTTGTCTAACCGGACCTTAAATATCTCCAAAGACGGAGATTCCACCATCTTCCTTGGTAACCCATTCCAATGCTTCACCACCCTCCTAGTGAGAAAGTTTTCCTAATATCCAACCTTGACCTCCCCAGCTGTAATTTGAAACCATTGCTCCTTGTTCTGTCCTCTGTTACCCTCGAGAACAACCTAGCTCCCTCCTCTTTGGAGCAACCCTTCAAGTAGTTGAAGGTTGCTATCAAATCTCCCCTCAGTCTTCTCTTCTGCAGACTAAATAAGCCTAGTTCCTTCAGTCTCTCGTCATGTGCCCCAGCCCCCTAATCATTTTTGTTGCCCTCCACTGGACTCTTTCTAATTTGTCCACATCCTTTCTGTAGTGGGGAGCCCAAAACTGGACACAGTATTCCAGATGCGGCCTCACCAGTGCCAAATAAAAAGCAATTATCACATTCCTTGATCTGTTGGCAACACTCCTACTGATGCAGCCCAATATGCCATTGGCCTTTTTGGCAACAAAGGCACACCGTTGTCTCATATCCAGCTTCTCGTCCACCATAACCCCCAGGTCCTTTTCTATAGTGCTGCCACTTAGCCGATTGGTCCCCAGCCTGTAGCAGCGTATGGGATTTTTCTGTCCTAAATACAGGACTTTGCACTTGTCCTTGTTAACCTCATGAGGTTTCTTTTGGCCCAGTGTTCCAATTTGTCTAAGTCTCCCTGGATCCCGTCCCTGCCCTCCAGCGTGTCCTACCATTCCCCCCAGCTTGGTGTCATCCACAAACTTACTAAGCACGCAATCTATCCCATCATTAAGATCATTAATGAAAATGTTAAACAGAACTGGCCCCAGGACCGAACCCTGGGGCACTACACTTGTTACTGGTTGCCAACTAGACATTGAACCGTTGATTCCTACCCGCTGAGTACCAAAACTAGGAAGCACCCATCTGGTGGGTCATATCCAGAGAACCATTAAACATGGCCATTTCTCCCTTCTGGGGGTGCCCTACTGGATTTGTGGGGTTTGTGTTTAAAATGGATTGAGATACTTACAGCAGCTTCACAGATCTCAGTTCTGCAAGATATAATTGATCAGCAATGTGTCCTAACCCATCAATCAGTGATAGTAACATAGCTGGCAGAGGAAAAGGGTATTCTCTGCACAGGAATGGAAGGATAAGGCCCTTTGGGAGCACAGCTGCAAAGTGGTCTCTGATAATGGTTTGCAGGAATGGAAGGATCAGACCCTCAGGCAGAAGCCACCATGGGGGAGCACAGCCACCAAGTGGTCTCCGATAAAGGGTCAGGCAAAGTGACTCCTCCTTATGCCATCATGTGCCAGCAATGCACCTCTGCCATGTACAGTGGCCAAACCGGACACAAATCAGACATCAGAAATGGCAACATCCATAAACCAGAAGGAGAACATTTCAATCTCCCTTGACACTCAGCAGCAGACTTGAAAGTTGCCATACTCCAACAGAAAAACTTTAAAATAAGACATCACTGTGAAACTGCAGAGCTGGAACTGATTTGTGAACTTGACACAATCAGACAGGGTCTGACTAGGGACTTGGAATGGTGATCACCTTACAAAGTGATTGTTCCTGTTCACACATTCTCACCTTCTAATCAGTTGATGTGAATAGGCCTCATCTACCCTAACTGAACTGACTTTGCTAATACTTGCCCTCCCTCACCCTGGCCTGTGTATGTACCTCACCTGTAGTTTCCACTTCATGCATCTGATGAAGTGGGTTGGAGCCCATGAAAGCTGATGCCTGAAGAAATCAGTCAGTCTTTAAGGTGTCATTGGACTCTTCTTGTTTTTGCTGTACACAGACTACCACAGCCACCCCTCAGGAAATTGACTCCCCCTTGTTACCCATTCCTTTCATCTCTGACCCCGATTAGCCACTCTCTGCTGTCTTATGAGGATGTTGATAATCCCTCTGTCCAGTAACAGCCAGAACTATTCCAATGGCCCATAATGTGCAGGTTACCTGGGATTTGGTTTGCAAGTAAGGGGTGCTTCCACTGGTGGACAACCAGGACCAGGCAGTTGTAAATGGGAACTCCCAGCAGAAAATCATTACCACCAGGAGGCTGGATCTATGCTGTGTGTTTAACCCTTTCCTAACCTGTAGGTGGGAATGAAAGGCTCTGAAATGTCTGAGTGGGATCAGCATCCTGTGGCTTGGAATACGGTCCTGGGACCTCTTGTTTTTTGCATTCAGGCCTTTCATTTCCAATGTGGTGGCCAGAGTTTTCAGAATACATAGCTTCACAGGGGAAGGCTGGGGAGGGAGGGAGCAAGTAACCAATTTTTGCTCACTCCAGGACTGGAACGTGTATCTTACCCTGCTGCTCTGGAGAATGTGGGAACCCCAATATTCTAAAGGCCTTCAGTCATTTATTGTATATCCAAAGTTTCTACCCCCACTTCTGCTGCAAGCAGTGTTCTCATTGCTGCTCTGGCAGGTAAAGCTGTACAGTAACTATGAACATCGCCAACCAGCATCAACAGAAAATCTTCAACCTCACTGCTGAAGTCCACAAGGGAGTCATTGGGGTAGGACTGCTCACTGTGACGGCAGAGACAAGAGCCCATTGTCATCTTGTTCAGGACAAATTTAACTCTTCTCTCTGATGCATGAACTCAAGTTTCCCCCTAGACCAACCATCACCGAATCGCACAAAGAAAAATGGACCATGTTGGGGAGGGATGTACAGTACGGATGTTCATAAATGGAAATTTTAACACGGTGGGGGGATGGGTCACTAATCTATCTCTTGGCCTAGTTATTGCAGTGGGAGGGGAGGCATGATGGCACTACTGTGAAATGCTGTTAAGTGTATAATGCTCGGGTGGTGAAGGGGAGAGAGAGGTCTAGATGCTGAACTGAATAAATTGCTCCTTACTCCTCCATACAGGTCTTTCACCATTCATCCCTGCAACAGCTACCTCAACAGCCATTCTGCATGCCAGTTTTCCTTATGTTCTGAAACATCCTATTCTGCAGCAGAGGTGCTACTCTCTCAAATAGAAATTCAATGCACAGCACCCCCCCCCCCACCACACCTTGCCCCAGGCTCATCCCCTCCCACCCAAGCCCCATGCACTGAGCTCCTGGCCCCAACCCCCTTCCCCTACCTTTCCCCCTCCCCCCAAACTGCAACCAGCTCCCAAGCCCCTGCAGCCCAGCAGACTATTTACCATTGCTGGAGCTCAAAGGGGAGCCAGGGGATGCTGAACCTACTCCCTTCCTAAACAATCATTTATATTTCCCACCTTGGGTCACGTGCCTGGGAGCACAGCAAGGCAGGAGATTTAAAAGGGCCCCACCTCCCCAGTGTGGCTCGGTGCACTCCCCAAAACATTCAGGGCCCATACTTGATGCACCTGTGCCCAGCAACACCATGGTTTTGCAGACTAGGTTAAGTTAAATCATGAAACTGACTGGCAGATGAGTGAATTATGTTTTATTTTTGGAGGAGCATTTTATTGCTGTAGATGTGTTAGGAAACACAAGGGCCTGAAGTAAAATATACAAAGATTTACAAAAATATTTCAGAAGGAAATATGGCTGGCAGGTTAAAAAATGTTTTTGTAATGTAGCAAGTAAAAGGAACCTGTACAAAAAACAATGTAAAAGTAAAAAATATCAACAAAACCAAGGATTAAATAAAATTAGACAAATAGCTTCAGTGAACTCAAATCCTTGCTAAAATTCAGTAAAAAAAAAAAAAAAAGCCAATACTCCTTGGTTAAAAAAGCCAGTTGCTTCCACGAATCTCTACCACTGTTTCCACAATAGAACACCACCATATTAAACCCTCATTCATTCCCAAAACCAAAAAATTTGACTCCCCATCCCTCTTAAACCACGTTGTTACATCATACCCAGTTACCACCCCAGAATCTCAACACCCTGTGCTGTGACAATCACGAATCCGGCTGAGAAGAGATGATATTGCTCCCTCCATTGTAACAATTATGTTCTTCAAAACAACCAAATGAAACACCAGAAGAAAGGCAGGTGATTTAAAGGTGCGATTTCCAGTTAGATTTTACACACTACAAAAATCCATTACAATATAGATATTACAACAGAAGGGGTGAAAAAAACTCTTCCAAAGATAGAATAAATTACATTAACAAAGTCGACAAAGATTGGTAGCAATTCTTTTTCTTCAGTCCTCTGTGGAATTTTGGCAGATACTTAATTTACTATTCTTTCTGGCCCAGCTACTATTTCAAGAAACAGGGAGAGTTATTCAGAAAGGATACTGGCACTAAAGAGAAGATTGCTGTCCTAAAATATGTCTTTTATCCTCCTTTCCACCCTTCAAAACAGCATTTTAAGAACTCTATCCTCTCACCGAAGTGACAAGGGACGAAACCTCCTTGATTAGTTGCACTTGAAATCATTCAGTGATGGCTGAGCGGAGAGATGGAGAAAACATGACACTGCATTTGTAAATTAAACAGCATGTGTTTAATTATATCCTTTTTTACCTCAGCCTTCACATACCACATTTTCAAGATGATAAATTCTTCAGGGCAAGGAGAGTCTGTGTATATGGCACGTAACAGGGTCTCCATGCAACTGCAATATCAAATTCCTCATGACTCAGATTGCAGTAAACTAAATTAAGGTATTCTGAAATTATTGAAATTATCTAAGCAAGTTGAAGAATACACTAATAGTTTAACATTAAATGGGAAAAATACAGCAGATTCAGTAGTTGTACATTCAGTGAGTCCCAAAACTGCAATTTTCATGAAGTTGCTAACTTGCTCCTTGAAATAAAACAATATGAAATCAGATGAACACACATAGCATCACCACCCCAACAAAAATTTCTTCAGTGTAGTGTTAACTGATCCCCTAACTGCTTTCACACGTCATTTTTATGGTCTTTAACCTTTGTATAGGAGTGGTCTTTATACGCTCACATGTAGTAAAATTTTATTCTTTTCCTTTTAATATTCTTAAGCTATCAAAATTCCCTTCAGTTTTCTTGAATTTACATTTCACCCCCTACTGAAAAGTCTCTCTCCAACTGTACTTCAGATCAAGATGCTGACAGTCAAGAGAAGTTCACTAAAATCATGATCTCCCGTACTTTACTGTAAGCACCACACATGCACTACCCAAAAGAAAGCCTAAAACAACTGTGCATATGCAAGCCACACAAACATGTGGTCTGATCAGACAATATGGACAGAGGCAGAACTGTTTTAGCCCAGATTTAGAACTTGGTTAGAGCAGTTTAAACCCTGCTTGTTCAATCTACAACAAACTTTATTAGAATCTAGTTTTAGCCATGCTTAAGCAGGACTGTGGAACACAACTGAAAGCCTTATCAGGGCAGGGAAACATTTTTACCAATTAAAATAACTAATCCCTGAATAACAACAGAGTCCTGTGGCACTTTTAAGGACTAACATTGATTTATCGCATGAGCTTTCGTGGGAGAAAATCCCACTTTGTCAGACGCTCTGAAGATGGGAAATTTACAGAATGGGAGGAAATGAAATGCAGGGGAGTGTATGACATAAGATCAGGTCAGGCTGTAACACCAAATCAATAGATATTATAGAATTCAAACACTGGGGAACAGCAGTGTTTGAATCCTAACACCTATTTTGATTTGCTGTTACAGCCTGACCTGATCCTATGTCATACACTCCCCTGCATTTCATTTCCTCCCATTCTGTAAATTTCCCATCTTCAAAGCATCTGACAAAGTGGGATTTTGCGAAAAATAAACCTGTTAGTCTTTAAAAGTGCCACAGGACTCTGTTTGTTTTTGTGCAATAGATTAACACAGCTACCCCTATAGAACTACTTTAATCTAATACGAAGCTTGAAAAGGGTAGATAAGTAAGGTTATTAGTTCATCTGTTCCAGATGGGACCTTTCAAGTACAACCTTGCTGAATCCTTTTCTGAGGTAAAAATCTTACCATAATATACATATCATACTAAAAATCTAGTGTCTAAGAATAAAGGCTAATTATCTGTTCTAAGTCAAATGATCTGCAGAAGAATAAAAAGGAACAATGTGGCTTCTGTCTAAGTCTTATTGTGGCATAGTCCTATCTTGTTTCGTGTAATACTTCATGCAAGCAATGCCAAAGAATATATCCTTATTTACATAATAAATCATGTGGTGAATTTCAAAGTAGGCCTCGACAAATCCTAGGCAGCAGGTCACCGCGGCACCTAGGATTTTGCCCCTGGCACTTAGTTGCACCAGGGCAAAGCCGCCTCCCCCTCTCCTGTCACCAAAAAATAGCTGCTGCCGGCGGCTCTTTTGGCCACGCAGGGGGAAAAGGGAAAGAGAGACGTGTTCTTCCCCTCGAGCGCTGTTGTCTCTCTCACCCCTCTCCTCTCACCTCCCCGCCCCACCCCCAACAAAAAAAAGTTGCTGCAAAATTGGGCCACTGCAGTGCCACCATCCCTCCCCTTTACTCTCCCTATCCACCTCAGCACCACCAAAAGGGCCGCTGCCAGTAGCTTTTTTCCAGCAGTGAGGGAGGGGGATTTCTTTCAGTGGCGGGAGGGCTCCTGTTTTTGGGCTAGCCCTTAGGTGTCCAGCAGATTTGGCAAGGCCTGTTTCAAAGACAGTATTTAAGATTAGCTACAAAAAGTATATAATTATTCATTGTTTGAGTTGAAACTTTCAATATAAAAGGGAAAGTGAAAAACTTATGAATATTTGCAATAAGGATAAATTATTTTTTAATGTCGCCTGATTAGTTAATATGAACATGTTTTAACTGAACTGAAAGCAAAATAAAAAAGGAGACTAAAATGTTAGCTAGTTAGACTTACCAGCAACCAGTATTTTCAGTCAAAAAGGCCAAAAGGAGCTAAGCTTTACCTAATATCACTGGATTCATTTTCATATTACATTTTGTTGGAAGCAAAACATTCCTTTTTAAATGAAGTATACACAGATAGCTTCACTTAGAATACACTTTTAATGCACATAAAAAAAAGTATTTCTCTTACAAATTGTTTTGCAATCCAAATATACAATAGCTTGGGAAACAAGTATTTTAGAAAACAAAAGCCAATGTGTAAAAAGACTGCTTAAAACAACTAAAACAGTAAAGGTTTCTGAATGGCTCTGTCTTTACAGTTTTCTTACTGCATCATCAATATCAGAAATCTGTTCCTTCAGTTGGCTCCACTGTTCTGGATTTAAAGAAATACCTGAAACACATTAAAAACAAATCCTTAGTGCAACATGAAAACTAAGGTCAAGACTCTGTACAGCTTTACCAATATTTGAAACCAAAACAATTTTACTATGTCATCAATATTTTTATAACTGTAACAATGTTAGCTGTAGTGAATGTTAATAGATATTTTAGTTATTGTAACTATTCATTTATGATTATTCACTGGAATATTTACATTTAACTTCAGACTAAACAAGAGATTACTGTTTTTGAATGCTATATGAATGTGATAAAATGATACAAACTGGAGTGCAGCCCACTTATAGAAACTCATCCACAGGTGTTATGTAAATCACAGAAAGCCATAAATGTAGCTGTGGTCCTGATGGCAGGCCTCACCAATACTCTGGATGAGCTGGAGAGACCCAAGCTACTTTCCTTGTGATAAAAAACATGTCTTTATGGATTGTGTTTGCACATACGTACTTCCCAGAGTCATATATTCCACAACCAGATAGGATCTTAGTGATCAGCTACCTTGACCTGCTGTAGAATAGATCCCAGTGAACTTCCTCAAAATTCCTAAACCATAAATATTTTTCTAAAAGCTCATCTCCTCATCTCGGGTTCAGAATTATCAGTGATGGAGAGTCCACTATGATTGCTGGTAAACTGGTTCCAATGGTTAAAAACTTTCACTTTCACAGTCTGAATTGTATAGTTTTAACTTCCAGCAATTAAATTGTAACACCTTTCTCTGCTAGCATGAAAAATACTTGCTCTCCATATACATTTGGACTAATCAAGTCACTCCTTAATAACCTTTGTTAAACTAAATTCTGTACATTAATCAATCATGTAAACATTTATTAATTTTTGAAGCAGCATCAGAAGCACTGTATTATACCCAGTCTGGTACAGAACTATTTATCATACTTCTCTCCCGCCACACAAAACAGAATGACATTAATCTGTCGTTTTGTGCACCAATCTTACTTGCACCTCTATCCATATTTCTTACACTTCTAACACACTGTTTATTTAAGGATTTATTTAATTTTGTCTCTATTCATTCAAAGAGCAGTGTCACACTCTGGGAAAACCTGTGCCTGAAACAGGATTTCTTTTGTACCAAATATTTTTATTATTTCAGAGTAACAGCACAAGAACCGCATGTTCTTGTCACCAGCATTTTCATGTTCTGAGAATGCTGTCACATAGTTCTATAAAGTTTTCAAAGAAGAGTTGTTTTTTTCTCCTTAAGAAATCTTGAGCATTCTACTGAAACTGAGTATTTAATTTTACACTGGAAAATACCATCTATCCATTACAAATAACATCAAGCCATTTCAGTCAGAAAACATACAAATCGGTTTATGAAGTTGTCTCAATATTCTTATCATAGTCAGTAACTTAATAGAATAGAACAAAATATCAAGTATTCTAATTTAGCATAGGTTTTCAAAGCGTACTGATGAGTTAAATCAATAGCAAAAAGACAATATTCATTTAATAGAAGACTTTAGTTTAGCTTCCAAAAGAAAAGCTCACTCTTTTATAAGAAAAAGCAGTACTCTCTGATGTAGTGTTGGCTACTTGCCTAAAAATTAAGTAATAATTAGTAATACACATGGTTTGTTCCAGCAGCAACTTACTTTACCCAACAAACTAGTTTAGAGATTGCAGTAATCAAATTTGATGACTTATATTTCTGATTTAGTAAACATTTGTTTAGTCAAACTGGATTCAAAGGATCTTATGGAGTTAGACACTTAATTCCCACAGAACTTCAATGGGATTTGGGAATTGAATTTATTAAGACAAACAAGGAGTCTTGTGGCACTTTTAAAGACAAATTTATTTACCACATGAGCTTTTATGAGAGAAAATCTCACTTCGTCAGATGCTTGAAGATGTAGAACTCATTAAGCTACACTGAAAATCCTAGCCTGAAAATACGGTACAAGTAAATTTTGTTGGAATTACACCAAAACCAACATGTTAATATGTTACTTCTTGGCCTCTGTTTTCCCAATTACTGAAGTCAGAAAACCACAACTGAAACCACGCTTTAGTGTAATCTATTCCAAAATAGCAACAGATAACAGCAAAACTAGTTTCTTTCTTCAGTTTTAGTAAACTGAGATTAAATGAGAAGAACTGCACTGAGAAATTTTCTAGACTACAGCATCTTGTCTGCCACCTGCATTTTAATTGTTGAAGACAGATTTCCTTTACACTCTATCAGTTTCTGAAATTAGAACAAACCAGTCTAGATTTCAATAATGTTGTTTGTACACCTGCAGGAGATTCTATTCCAGGAAAAAAAGTTGTTTTCTGAGCTCTGTAACTGTGTGACTGGCCAGCCATTTCTACCAGTCATGGGTTTAACATCAGAGTTCAGCAGCAAACATACATTTCTGGGTGGTTCTCTTCCAACTCTAAAAATGTATTATAATGGTCATGCCTTAATTGTTATATTTATTATGTCACAGCAGCATCCATCTCATTTGTACTTTATCACGTATCTTGGTACTTTAGATTGAGGAAAGAAAACAAGGTCAAGGAAGTGCTTTACATGTCTACAATTTAACTGTTTCTTGATCCTTTGTCGAAACCTGAACCACCTCAAACACTTTTAAAAAATTTCTAAAATAAATTAGCTTCCTGTATGAACTCTTCACTGAATATATTAGTATCGACTACAAAGTTATCCATGGTTGTTTTGGATGAAAATGGATATTTCTTTGAGTTTGTGCCAAACCAATGTTCTAACAAGTTTGGTTTACTGCTGCTCCCACATGCATCAGATAGTGGTAAGAATGAAGCTAACAATGCAGAAAGTGGTCATTAAATTCACTGCCTAAAAACTTTATTGACTCAGATAGTGCTGCCTCATGCCCTTCCTGAATGTGGAGAGCGGCTAAATATAAACCTCTAAAAACCAGGAAATACAAAGTGAAGGTTGTGTTGCAGGGATGTGTGTACCTTGACTCTGCCTCCCTCCAGCTGGCAGCGGACACCAGAAATAGTTCAGTAAAAATGTCATAATAAGCATGCTGCAGGACTATGAAAAAGTGCCATTTGTATTCCAGATCTGAATTGCACCACAATAAAAAATAAACTGGAAAAGTCATTGCATTCCAAACAGCTATTTTCATCGCAACTAAAATTTTGAAATTAAACTTCACATGCTTAGTCCCAACCCGAGGGGGTTAAGAGAAGTTGACAGCCTATCTACACTGAAATAGGTTAGTTTTTAAACTTCAAACGTTCAATAAATTTAGTCTCTACACTGAGGATTAATTTCTTGCCATGTCTAATGTATTTAGTTAAAAAATATCAAAACAGATGAGCATGGAGTTTTGCTCAAACAGATGTTTATACCAGCAGTATAGTAGTTCAACATGCTTGAGGTGGGTGGTTTACTTCCTTAGTCCATTGCTTAAACTAATTCATACAGGATAAATAGGTCAAATGTAATCAAATCTCAGCAGCACAAGGCTGTCAAATCACTATGGATACCTGAACCTCTCCATTCCATTACGAAGCCCTACTGCACTGCCACCTTTGATAGTCTCTTATGGTCCAATTCAATGCTCACTGTAGTCCAAGAGAATCTTTCCCTAACTTCAGTAGGCATTGAATGAGCCCTTTCATGACAAACTTCTAATCTTCAAACACTTAATTCTCATTCAGATTAAACAAATTTCTCTGCTTCTCTTTATAACCCACAAATGAAAATAACCCAGCAATATTTAACTTTGTTTTTAATTTTTTTCTAAAATGTAATAAAAACACTAACGTTACTCACCAAAAGATCCAGAATATTCAGACTGACAGAGAAACAGTATCTTCAGTGTCATCCTTGGCATGGGTAAGCTCACTTTTCAAAATGTTGTTTCATTCTTGCTATCAAGCCCTGCATTGTCTCTGTTACGCTTACACAGCATGTGATCCTTTCTTAATACTTCCAAATGATACAGGAATCTCTTCAAAAATATTCCCACATGGGGGTTTTGCAGCTTGGAGACATGGTAGGTTTCCCCCAAAAATGTTTAGTGCTATAACTTACTGGTATAACACTGTAAAAATTAAACAAAGTTTGTCTGCAAAATGTGTATCAAAGCAGCTGTGCTTCCACTTCAGGTGTTCTCATCCAGCTCCAAAACTGGTAATAGCTTATCATGCAGTTTATAATTTCATACAATGGTAACTTAAAACTACCTGAGGAAAACAATAAAAGTGCTAAAATTTTATTCAGCAGACAAGGCTACAGAATTGTTTAATAGTTCTGTATCTAGAGATAAGATGCAGGCTTGTTTTGAAGAATGCCATATAGATCTGGTGCCTAACTTCAATCCACTGCAACACAAACTTTTTTCATTTATAAAAAGTTGTAGCACAACTTTCAGGGAGAGAGTTGTTACTTCAGGTTTAAATTTAATTTAATTTGTTTTTAAAATTGCCCTTTTTTTAGTAATAGGAGTTTTATGCCCCCTGTTTTAAAACTGTGGACCATATCCTCTTTGCTAAGGTACCAAAATAGACTCTTGGGAGTGGGAGAAGAGAAGGCAAAGGAAAAGAACTGCAGCATCTGCCTGGATTTCCCCACAACAGTAAGGCTTTCCAGTTACAATATTTTAAAGTTACTTAGAAGATGTCTTATCAGATAAGAAAGCATAATCAAAGTATGTTACTATTGTGCATTAGAGTTAAGAATGGACATACAGACAAAGATTTGAAAGCCTCATGTTAGTTCTGAAGTGCAGGAATGATACTTAAAAAAATTCTCCAAGTTAAATAACTTTCACTTTCCTCAATAAAGATAAACATATATTTTAATGCTATCCAACCAACGACAAAATAGATGTTCACCTTTTCTGCCAGGTTTCATTTCACCATCTTGATCCAGCCAATATTCTCTAATATCAATTAGGACTTTCCCTTTAAAGTCACGAACACTGACATACCTCATTTTGCCAATCTGCCAATAAAAAACAAACAACCAGAACAATTTAAAGACATTTTACACAGTACAGGATTACTCATCTATCTAAGCAGTATTAAATATTTCAACATGAGGCACTGCATATTGCTGCAGTTTATTTTTAGACATAAGCAGAAATTATTGGATTAAGCATTTTCCCAAAGAAGGACTAACAGGTCCATCAGGACTAATAAATGATGACAGCGTAAATGGATGAAGGACTTAAAATGTATTAAGAGAATTCAACATTATCTCCTGCTAAAACAGTGTCATCAGAAGAAAATTCATGTATATCTAAAAGCTGAATTCCCAATAAATATTGCCAATTTAACTACTGCCAACTTTCAGAAAGAAATCCTACTTCCTCATGAAAATTTTGTTAATGGAGATAGAAAATGCTAAAAGAAGATAGTCCATTCAAATTTGTTTTCAAGCTGAGACTAATGAAAAGGACAGCAGAACTATGACCTCCTCCAGCTCTGAATTTGAGTCTGTTTCCAGAAACAAGGTGAGATTTCCACAGGTTAAACATACAGAAATCTGTGAAGTTATGATTTTTTCCAGTAAATTCAGGTTGTGGAGGCTACAGGCCCCAAACACACACTGATTCTCTGATGTCAGGCTCACGGCTAAATCCTCACAAAATTAGGTTAGTGAATTGGATATTGCAATCAAAATTAAAACCTAGAGGGCACCCAAGAGCAGATTTTGGAGAGATGGCAAGCAACTACCTGAAGATTAACTGCACCTGACAGTTCTAATAGTGCTGTCAGCAGTCACCCTCACCATAGAGAAAAAAACCCTATGAAGCATTTACTGGTCACACTGTAATTGATTCCACTGTTTCCCAACATCAAATCACATTAAAAGCTTGAAGTACAAACACTTTAATACTGCTTTTCCAGATAAGCATTTGCTATATTTGCCAAAGGAAGTTACAAGTGATCAAGAATGGAAGGGAACAGAGCTTTATCTTATTTAAAGAAACACCTGACTTATGGGTGCCAAATTCTTATGTTACAAGTTTGAACACAATATAATATAAGTGAA
Organism: Pelusios castaneus; assembly: GCA_007922175.1. Classification (NCBI taxonomy): domain Eukaryota; kingdom Metazoa; phylum Chordata; order Testudines; family Pelomedusidae; genus Pelusios; species Pelusios castaneus. The sequence goes on along the minus strand of ML685863.1, from coordinate 2,219,128 downwards.
AACATTCCAAGATGGGAGATTTTCATTCAACATGAAAAGAAAGACTATATTACTGGTTTTCCTATTAATCTTCATATTTATTTTCAGCACCGATATGCCACTGGGATTGCTAACAGACAAAAATAAATCCGATCCAGAATCCCAATTGGAAATATTCTGATTCAATCACATTCTGGATACATAACTTTGTACCCTACTTTTAAATAAAACAAGGATGTCTGAAAAGCTGATGGTGAATATGTAGCATTTATAATTCTACACTATTCACCAAAACTATCACATACAATTTGGAGGCCTTAGAGCAAATGAGTGTCAGGAGATGGTCTTGCTGCCTGAAAGACTTATACCTACACCTTAAAAAAGGTCACTTGCTCATAGATAAAAATGAGTTTATTAGAGTAAATGTGCTAGTATCCTAAATTACATCCTAAAATATGTACATATATTTTATATTTTCAATTAACACCACCCACCACCACACTGCAGAGAACAGCACCATACTTTCTCTGTTACTATTAGGAAAAGCGCTCATTCTTTTTAAAGGTATCTTACAGGTTTTTCTGACTGAAATTTATAAAGCAATGATTAAAAACAATATTAAAGAGTCAATCCCAGGGTAAGAGTCTGGCCTGCTATGGCAAAGGCAAAAAGATTCAATTTCAAGCTGTCAGTCTCAGAACTACTTGTGGAAAGCACTGAACAGCTCAAACTCATCACTTGTGGGAGGTAAAGAGAGCAAAGGTCAATAAGCAGCAATCTAAGTTGCTGCGCATTCAGGCCCAGAAGCTAATATACTATCGAGTCTTTACTCAGAAGAACAGTGGCCATAAAATAGGGCTGCTAGTAGATTGGGGGGAAAATCAGAGCTCAGAGCTCTGCAATGCCATTTTTACACTGAGAAAATGCATTATTTTAAAAAATGTCATAACTCATGATCTGATGCAATATTAAATGTGACAGCACTTCATGCAGACAAAAAAAGTTATGTTTAAAAACTGTTTGTTAATCTTGCATAGCCCTAAGGTGGAAAACACATGAGATGCAAAGAATGAAGCTCAGAATAGACTTCAACATCATTGTCATTTTGTGACTGTGAGTTGACATTGAAAGTTCATCCTTAATTTCCTGTGTTGCATTCAGTACTGCAGGACTCATGTGATTTCAAGAAAAAACTGGCATAGGTAAAACAGTTTCTGCCTAGTCTCTAAATATAACTAGAATTTTCATTATCTCAAAACGAGATAGCAGTTGTATGTGTTAATTTCCTCAACTATTTATTTATTAAAATTAATTTCATGTAAGTTTATAAGAAAGCATTAGAAATTTTAGACATTTTCATGTAAATCTGCGCACAAGCTGCTTTAAAAAAAAAACAAAAAAAACCACACCGTGAAAGCACAGAACACAGTAAACTTCAGTACTGAAACAGTGATTTATCTCTATTGTGGCCACTGTCAGTTTTCCTCCAACTAAACCGAAATTACCACCAATCTTGGGATAACGAAGTCCAAGGCTTCTCCCAGTCTCTTCCCCTGGATACAAGCCCTCTCTCTTCAAAGTATATCAATCTTCACCCTGCTTCAGGGTACAACAGCCGTGAGCCTGCCAGACTTTCAGTCAAACAAAAAGACCCATCCTCCATTTTCCATAAATTCCAGCTTTGGCACCTTCAAGAAACCAGCAGGATCTACTCTCCCTTGCTTTATCCCCCAACCCAAATTACTTCCTTTGCCAGGATTATGGCCCTATTTTTAGGACTTTTTTCAGGTCCTTTCACCAAATTCTTCATACCCCTTATTGGAAAGACCCTGTCCCTTTCTTCATACTCCTTGATTGGAAAGACCCTTTCCCTTTCTTACTGTCTTAAAGCAGGCTTGCAGCAGGTATTCTTCCCTCCTCCATTATTCTTGCAATGAGAAAGAGGAGGCTGAGGTTCTTATATTTCTGCTCCTTTCTCAGCACACTGACTGGAATAAGGCTTACAACTCCCAAGTGCCCTTGGGAACTACAATATCCCAAATACCTCACTGCAGAAACAGGATAGTCTTGGTCACTCGGCCTGTCTTAAAGAGCCCAGCGCACACTGTTGCAAAGACCAATAGCAGTCCTCCATGAAGATCTGTATCAATCTTGAAGAACTGACAATCTTCTCAGATGTTTTGTTAGTAAAATCTGAGTTACAGAATAAAGGAGCACATATAAACTAAAGAACAAACATATCCTGAGATCCTTTTTGGTATGGTGAGAGCTCTGACAGTTGTTCTTGGTCTAGCTGGGTAAGCAGAGGGAGATCATACTTTGTTTTCTAGGAACCTCTTTTCAAGAACCCTGATTAAAAAAATTCATATATAGATCTAGTTCTGAATTAACATTGACAGCCTATTTATTCTATGAATAGAGTTTACAAGAGAAATGACTACCTCTCAAAAATGACACTATAAACCTGGGCTGTCCAACCCACAGCCTCAGAGTTAGAATGCAGCCCACCAAAGGCTGCTATCCAGGCGGCTGGATGCAGCAGGGCTCCCCCTCCCCCAACACACAGCTAGAGTCGAGGAGCAGCCCCTCCCCTCTAACACCATGCCAGACAGGAGCAGCCTCTTCCCTCCACTCCAGCTCTGTGCAATGCACTGCACCAGCCAGGACTCATGAGCAGAGGTAGGTGCGGGAGATCAGTCACTTCTGGCTGAGAAGTGATGTGATGCAGCTACACACCATGCAGCTTGTGCAACTTCCCTCGCCTTGGGAGGCTAACCCTTCCCCTTCCAGCCAATGTCTCCCCTCGCATGCCAGCCGAACATGGCAGGAATGCAGGCCAACCCCACACGCCTGGAGCCCGCACCCTGCAGCAACCCCAGACAACTGGGACACTGCAGTGTGGCAGCCAACACCAAGAGTCTGGCTGGAGGAAGCAGCCTCCCCCCTCCATCCAGGCTGGCTGCTGGTGGCAGGGGCAATGTGAACCAGAGTTCCCAGTTCCCTCCCTCTCTTTTCCTCCCACTTCCAGACCAGTTCATTTGGGTATTAGTTCAGCAGCCAGCCTGGGGAAGCCACTTCCCCCAGTCAAGCCCCCGCAGGCAAGAGGGACCAGGGTTGGAAGTGGATCCCCATCCACTTGCCCAGATGCCAGGGAGATCAGTCAAAATGGGCAGTGGGGCACAGCAGGAAGACAGAGCCACCCTCCTACATCCCTGTAAGTGGGGCAGTGTGTGGAAAGAGCATGATGACCATGGGCAAGTAGGAGTCATATGAGTCATCTGTCCTCTCCCTGCCCTTCCTTTAAAACTCCTCACCCCATCAGCATCCACCAACAAAAACTGGCACCTGTAACATCCCCTTCCCTGCAGTCCTGTGCCAGCCAGCTGGACACAGGAGCAACCCTCCTCACAATCCAAAACTTGCTCACTGACCTCCCAAATGAGAAAAAAATTATAATGTGGTCCCTCACGTTAAAAGGTTGGACACCCCTGCTATAAACCAAGACAAAATATTGAGAGCAAGTGATACAATCAATGAAACAACGTTAGATTTGAATGTCACAGCATGAATTATTGTACTCTACCAAATCCTATCATGGCTTTATCTAGATATATCACATTCACTCTAACACCCAAGAGATTGAATGCTATGCTATATCTGGATAAGAAACCAAAGTGTTTAAAGTGCTCTTAATAAAGATTACAGAATAAATAACATGCTACTTCTGGAACCCTTCAAACAACTGCCTCTAGAAGTGGAGTTGTCATTATTACCTGGAACATATTCTCATCTCTGTCACTGCTTTGTTTAGAGGAAGCTGCACCTTTAGAACTTTCACCGGTCTTTTGTTTCTTTACGGGCTTTTCTGGAGCTGCTTGCTTTTTCCTCTTGGCCTTTAAATTAAAAAAAAAAATTAAAAAAAAATACAAAACATATCTCATTCTATTAGTTATTAAAAAGAAGAAAACAGAGGCTACTTGCTACAGAGGCCATTAAAAAAAAGGGTACATGTAACAATTTTCCATCTCAGCATTTAAAAGAATCCTTGAACTCTTCACCTTCTTTACACTGACTCCCCCAAGTACTAATCTCAGTTCTGCTCTCCAAACTTTAATCCAATATAAACTGGTTTTCATTTGCCAAAATTCTAACACTGATATACTATTGCACATTCTTTAATGTTTCAACATTACTTTCTCAACATTCAAACAAGAGAAAAAGTTGAAAGGGATTGGGTTGCTTGTTTATCAGAGTGTTAAAATTGTCATTAATTGTTGGAGGTGGAGGTCACTTCTAAACGGTGAAGACTGCAAGAATACTGAAAAGGGGGGCTAGATATTATAAATAGTCCAGATTTTAACCCAAATCACAAAACAGAGTTTTAAATACTAGACAACCATATAATACATACATTTGGCCAACTGTTCACTGAAGACACTTCTTTAACTTGTTCAGAAATCAAAACTAACTGGAGTGCCAGTACCTTCAGGTCAGACATTACATTTCTCAACTTCTCTAATAAATTGTTTTGATTGCAGACCAGTTGTTCTGGTTACAAACCAGAAAAGTTGTCTACAAACCAGAAAAGTTGTATGCAAGACAACTTTTCTAACAATATGAAACAGTTAGAAAAGGATTTGGCTAGACAAATTAATCCAGGCCAGCATGCTCACTCTGGAGTATAATAAAATAAAGTTTCTTTAAGATACAGTTTGAATGGTACTTCACACCTCAGGTAAAAAAAAGATAGGGAAGGAGAGAAAGGAGATAAATGTTGAAGAAACTGTGATGAAAGAAGATTTTATGCATATATGGTGGACGTGTCCAGTCATTTTCATGTATTGGGTTGTCCTTAGTAACCAACTATTACAAACTATTGGATATCTATTACCAAATGATCCTTTGATAATCAACCTGAAGCTTCCTATCATAAATGATCACAAAGAAATGAAGACTTAATCTCTCATCTGCTAGTAGTAGCTAGACTTCTGATAGCCTTTCCTGGAGTTGAGGTGTCCAAAACTAGGGGAATTATTCCAAAGTAAGGAAGGTTTTTATGGAAAAATTTACACCTCGGTTAAGTATCCAGCAAAGCAGGCAGAGAACAATTAGATTTTCAGTTACATTTGCCTTAAAAAAAAAAAAAAAAAAAACTACACAGTCACAGTTTTGTATTACTGTTTGATAAACAAGCCTGATTTGACAAATATGAGTAACAGTTTCCATGAAACTTAAAAATAATCACCAGAAACAAAACATCCTGAATGGTATCGACTCTCACTCTATAATACGGAATCACTCTCTTAAATAAAAGATTCGATTAGTATATTACTGTATGTTGATCTACACCAAAAAAAAAGCTCATCGTTATAACTACTTTCATTTTGTTTCTACTACTTACATAGCAATGATTTGTAAACCTGTTAAAACTTCCCAAACAATAAACAGCTATAAGAAAAGGGATGTGAATGATTTCTTATCATTTACCTTGGCACATATAACCATCTTATCAATGTGGCTGAAGTTTTTGAAATAGAAGGGCACTTTATATGTTGGCATGGAGACAGCCTACACAACTAGTAACAGACGTAACGGCAGGATTGGAAATCAAGCATAAAATGGAAGAGAACTTGCCAGCAAGTTCAGCAAATGGGCCAAGAGAATCAAAGGGGAAAAAGAATCTTTGGTTTGTTTTACAACTTGTAGGGCATTCAAATATTATAATGCTACATGGAACAGAGGTGGCCTGAGTATTTGCCAGGGGCTGTGCATCTTATAAAGAAGTTTTAGTATTCTTGCTCTCACCACAAAGAGCTACAGTATTGCAAGGACCTTGTGGTTAGATGCCACAAGTAAAATACTGAATGATACAAAACTAAATTAAGCTGTAAAAAAAAAAAAAAAAAAAGATTCATTCCATATTCAGAAGCACCTGATCTATCAACCATTGATCCAGGCTTTAAAAAGAGCTGTGCAAAAGCAAGATGTACATGTTCTGGCAGAATATACTCTTGCCTCCTAATTTAAGACAGACTAAATTTATTTGGTGCTTTGTTTTTAATTATTAGACTAAAATGTACTATGCATCTGTGTCCAATATTCACCTTTTTGTCAACTTCACTATCTGAATCACTGGCAGATGAGCTTGAAGACACAAGTTCCTTTGATTTAGGCATTCTGGGGAGAAGAAAGATATTGTGAAAACATTATACAGGAAACCCTGCCCTTTATGACTGGAATGTACTTTACAAACCTGCTTGCAAAGCCTCTTGCCTCATTTTATTCAAATCTCTCCTAAAGATTCATAATTTCCTTGTAGCCAACATGAAGTGGCAGGAAACGTCAATACCTACGTGTGACTGAACAAATGTTGGCCATCACTTCAGTCCTTCATCTCCCTTTCTGATCCATTTCCTTCACTTGTGTAATGTCTCACTTAAACCTTGCCTACAGTAGCACTTACTCCAGTAAAACATGTTTCACTCAGAGGTGTGAAAAAACACACTCGAGTGACAAGAGTTTTGTCTGCATAAGCGCTTGTGTGGAAGGCACTTTGTTGGTGGGAAAGCAGCAGGATCACTTCTCATTTTGGTGGTTTTATTATGCCAGTGGGAGAGCTCTCTTCTGTTGCCACAACTGCTGGTACAGCTATGCTGTCCTACTTTTTAAGTGTAGACTAACCCTTCATTTGAAACCTCTTCAAAATAACAGCAGAGTCCTGAGGCACTTTTAAAGACTAACAGATTCAGATTTATTTAAATAAATCTGTAGGTCTTTAAATGTGCCACAGGACTCTGTTGTTTTTCTGCAATAGACTAACATGGCTACCACTTTGGAACTCTTCAGAATAAGGTCTCCAGGCAGGTCTACACTTAAAATGCTGCATCAGCTTCAGCTGCATTGCTGTAGCATTACAGAAGACACTACTATGCTGAAGGGAGAGTCTCTCCTATCCAAGTAATTAATCCACTTCTGCGAGGAGGCAGGAGGCAGTAGCTATGTCGAAAGACCCCTTCCTGTTGACATAGTGCTGTCTACAGCAGAGGTTAAGTTTGTGAGAGTGCTCAGTGGGGTGGATTGTTTCCTTGAGAAATGTAGTCATGCTTACATAAGCTTATAGTGTAGACCTGGCCTCAGATTTTACTTGTTTTGTGCAACACCTAGCACATTTTTGGGTAAACAAAATAGTAACATACAACTTAGTCTACATCTGCACTACAACTAATATTGGCATAACTCATGTTGCTCGGAGGGTAAGTATTCCACCCTCCTGAGTGACATATTTATGTACACAGCGCTATGTTGGTGGGAGATCTCATTTGATACAGCTTCTGCAGCCCACAGAGATGGGTTTTTTAATGCTAGACATTGGGGGAGAGTTTTCCCCAGATGTTCTGCAGTGGTGCAGCTATATGAGTAAAGCTTCACTGCAGCAGAGCTGTTTGTATATATCTGCCCTTAGTCTCCCTTAGTAACAATGTAATTTGTCAAACAAATTAAAAATTTCTATGTACATTACAATTTTTCAATAAACGTCACAACACCCATGGGTACAGCATTATCTACTAAATGACCCCCCCTCACTCTTATGTACTGTTATTCTGTCTACTTTTATATATAGGTCATAGAGAGGCAAGTGCTGGCAGAGAAGTACAGGTCCATCATTATAGGCTTTTCTACCTATGATTCAAGGTATTAAAAGAAAATATGGAGGTGCGGTTAAGTCACATTTAGGTGAAAATATCTAAGTTGCATTCTCAGTTCTGCCACATTTTTCCTAGATCATCTCAGGCAAACCACTCGGGCTAATTTTCATTTGCTAGGCATGCAAGAAAATCAACATTTTTTTAATCACATAGTGCCATATATATTTACTCTGCAAATCTATGGTAGATATAGTAGATGAACATCTACTACTCATGCATAAAATAGACAAAGAAGGGATGCTAATCAATTACTTTTAATACCCTCCCAGCCTCTGAAAGAACAAAGGCAGAAAAGTATATAGGGAAGGAACAATATTTGTGGTGGGAGACTGGGAGTATGTGAATTACTATTTATATCCAGTAAGGGAAGGATGACTACCAGGGGAATAACACATGCAAGGTAGTGCATTAGGATGACACCCAAAGACAGATGGAATGAATACACACAGGGAAGAAGAGCATACCAGGTGAAATATTAGCCAGTGTGAGGGGAAATGAAATAAGGTGAGAATGGGAGACCGTGGGGTTAGGAAAGCAATGAAAGAAAGAGACTGGTTTGCAACCTTGTAGGGCTGGAAACGTGTTAAAGCACAGAACCCAGTGTGTGCCTAGGGAACAGGATGAAAGAAGGTAGGCCAGCGAGTCTAATTCAGCATGCGGGAAAGGAGACAGTGGTACAGAATTGAAAGGGCAGACTGACAGACAGACAGAGGACGGCAAAAGCTGAAGAATGAGAACGCAGTGCAGGCACAGAGAACCAAGGGGAATACGGCACCCGAGTTAGGGATAGGAAAGGCGATGGGGCACCCAGAAGAGAATGGGGCGGGTAAGAGCCATTGAAGGGGGAGAGAGGGCGATGAGAGTAGAGAACGGGGGAATGGGGGGGCCACCTGGAAACACGGGATAGAAAAGGGGGAGGCGGCTCCCAGCCGCCATTTTCTCCCTCGCTCAGCTGCTCTTTGGCGCACCCCCGACTGCATGGAGAGCAGGGCGCGAGTCGCGCAGTGCGGGCGAGTGGGGGCAATGAATGGGGCGGCGGAGGGGCCGGCGCGACACGCAGTGGGGGAGGGTCGCGCCGCACCGTGGGGGAGGGGGCGAGCGGGCGGTTCCCCGCCGCCATTTTCTCCCTCACGCGGAGGCTTTTTCTTCGACCCCCAACATGGCAGCGTCTCTTCGGCCGCCGCGGGCCCGCGCCACCAGTGAGCGGGACGAGGGCTGCCTGTGCTCACAACACTGGGCAGCGTAGGAGCCGGGCGGGAAGCCGGGCGGGAGGTAGCGGTTAATCCTCCCGCCAGGTCCGAGCGGGGAACTGCCGAGCCCGCTCTCCCCCGGCCCCACGTTGGGGAGCGAGAAGATAAAATGGCGGCGGGAGCTAATAAGCCCGGCATTGGGGGGGGGGAATATGAGGCGCTACTCACGTCCCGCTCCTCGTGCCTCCCGCTCTCCTCCGAACCACCACCAGCAACGGAAGTGACGTACCCGGCAAGTCCCACCCACCCCTGCGTGAGTGCGTCACTGTCGGTGCGGAGGGGGCGGGGTTAAAAAAGGGGAGGTGCTTTTCGCGCTGAGTTCAGCGGGGGGTTGTGGCGGGGCTTCGGCTTTCCTTCCCGGGCTGGTGTGGGAGGGACCAGGCCCCGAGAACGGGCGTTACTCCCGGCCCGTGGTCTGGGGGAAACCTGAGCCCTTCTTCTGCCTTCAGCCAGGGGGTGGGGGTGATCTCTCCGGGGCCCTGCCTTGGGCTCCCCGCACCCCAGAAAGAGACGGGGCACGGCAAGAGCAAGGAGCCTTCAAGCTGAGGTTGTGCCTCGGGTCCCCTAGGGCGGCTGGGGGGGCTCAGAGCACCCTTGCACCCTGCTGGTGAGTGCAGCAGAGACCGAGGAGTGAGCGAGTGTCACACTCTTTAGCACCGGCCTTTCCACACTGTGGCCCTTGAGGCTCCCATTGTGGCAGCGTAGCTCCTGGGGCCCTAATATGTCCTGTGGAATTTGCAGAGGGGGGTAGCCCTGTTAGTCTGTGTGCAGCAAAAACTACAAGGGCCCTTTAAAGACTAATGAATTTCTTCAGGCATAAGCTTTTGTGGGCTCCAGCCCACTTAGAACCTATGACAGCTTATGCCTGAAGAAATTTGTTAGTCTCTAAAGTGCCACAAGACCCTTGTTTTTGCTCTAGAATTTGCGCCAGTCTAGGACAGGCTGGCTCTCAGAATTTCCCAGAGACCCTTCCAAATATGAACAGTAGTAGTGGTATTGTACAGTCAACTGAGCATGCACTAGCTCTAAATTCCCTCGTTAAAACTGGGTGTTCACTGTTGACAGTAGGGGTCAGAATTGAGTGTGAGTGGAACACATAGTATCAGCATTTGCTGAGCACACTAGCACTGCTCTGTAGATGGAGGAATTAACTTTCCAAGGCTGTCACTTTCCACTAACACTAAATTCACAGAGTTACTATTCTGTTACATATGTTACGAAGCAGGTTGCAGCCCATGAAAGCTTATGCCTGAAGGAATTTCTTAGTCTTTAGGATGCCACATGACTTTTATTTCATTATGCTGTTGCTTTGCACATCCAATCTTCACTATATCTAAGCTCTAGTGAGACAAATTCCAAACCCCTTTGCTTGTTAGGTAGTCACTGAGGCAGAAACAAGGGTATCTTGAGTAGGAGTAGAGCTAGGTTATTTACCTCTGTATTTGGCAAATGTGTCCAATTCTACCAGCCACATTTCAGGATGGCCATTGATAAATTGGAGAGGGTTCAGAAAAGAGCTATGAAAATGATTAAAAGATTAGAAAATATGCCTTATAGTGACAGATTTAAGGAGCTCAATCCCTTTAATTTAGCGAAAAGAATGTAAAGGTGCTATTGGATTACATCTATAAATACATACGTGGGGACCAAATATTTAATAATGGGCTCTTCAATCTATCGGAGAAAGGATAATACAACTTCAGACTGGAAATAAGATGTATTATCAGAGAAAGTAATTAACCACTGAACAACTTAACAATAGTAGTAGTTTCCCCTCAGGGACAATTTTTTAATTTATATTGGAAGTTTTTCTAAAAGATGCATTCTAGGAATTATTCTGGGAAGTTTCATAACCTATATTATACAAACAAGGCTCAGTGACTCAGCTTTGATATACCCAAGATCACTCTATGCTAATGTTTCTTCCATGGTTATTACTAGTAGAGCTGCACTAGTGCTATGGCTACAAAGGGAGACTTTTATAAAAGACTCGGCACAGACAAGGTATAAGAGAGGTGAATGGGAATAGTCTCAATCTTATAAAGTTGTGTGTTGAGAGGTAGAATTACATCATGAGAAACATGTTGGATTGTCAGCTTCAGCAGTGTACACAAAGGACAAACACATGCAGTAATGCATTAGACAGCAATGTTAAAAATAACCTCAAAAGAGTAGGAGTAAATAGCAATAAACCCCATTAACATTCTTGGAAAAAATATAGGGATAAAAAGGAAATTTTCCCTTTCTCTAGAGCAAATAAGCATTTTCTGTATCTAAACCTGTTCCATACAAAATGACAGCAATACATCTGTTTTCTATCCTTTTTAATAGGAATGTCATTTGTCATCATATTTCTTTGTTCAGCCCTGATCCTGCAAAGAGTGCCATGTAGGTGGACCACCACACCTTAAAAACACATTTCATGATGGGACCTTCATTTCCAATGAGCTGAAACAAAAATGAAGTAACTCCATTTCTTCTATTCCACACACCCTAAACCTCTTTGATGTTCATAGACTAACTATAGTAGAAGGAGCAAAAAGAAAAACGGCCACCAGGAAAATGTTAGTTAATTTTTAGGTAACTCGTTCCATAATTACTCAACAGTTTTTACACTCATATATCATGCTGGAAAAAGAAAGCCCTAATAATTGAAAATTTTACTTTAATTATTGCTAGAATAAGGTAAATAGCCTGTACTCAAACTTAAACTTAATACTTTCTCCACTAATTTTCAGAGAAAGAGTAGTCAGAGAAAACATGAAGTGAGTGCATCCTAAGGGGTAAGGGCTCAGATTTTAAAAGAAAAAATGAAAAGAGGCTACCATTATCTTAAAACAAATATGCATACTATTAAGCTAATCTCATGAAATTTTGGGGCCTGATTCATGATTTTGAAATGCTCAAAGTTGGTAATACTACACTGGAGTACACTTAAAATTGTAAGTTCCAAAGGGGTAGCTGTTTAGTCTAGTTCAGCAAAATAAACAAGTCCTGTGGCACTTTTAAAGACCTACAAATTTGTTAGTCTTAAAAGTGCCACAGGACTCCTTGTTTGTTTTACTTAAAATTAAAGAGTCCTATGGCACTTTTAAAGACTAACAGATTTATTTATCGCATGAGCTTTCATGGGAGAAAATCCCACTTTGTCAGATGCTTTGAAGATGGGAAGCTTACAGAATGGGAAGAAATTAAATGCAGGGGAATGTATGACATAGGATCAGGTCAGGCTGTAACAGCAAATCAAATTAGGTGTTAGGATTCAAACACTGGGGAACAGCACATAGAGGATCTGTTGTTTTTCTGCAATAGACTAACACGGGTACCCCTTTGGAACTTAAAAATTATAGTTACGCAGAGCTGCTCAAATTCTAAATTGGAATGGGCAAGGACAGAAAAAATAGGCATTCTAGATTAGGAGGAAGATGAGGTAATGAAGGCAACATATAACAGGGCCACAAAACCACAAATATATTCAACAGACTTTTTTTGACTATCATAAATTACAGTAAGAAGGCTCAATAAAAATAAAACAGACCTGTTCATAGCAATAAGAATTGTGTTTTCATACGTGAATTTAAGAAATATACAAAATATTTCTAGATACTTACTGAAGGTGTTCTTTTACAGGCCTTTTACCTAATGAACAAATCCTTTTACTGGAATAAAAATGCATGCACATTTTATAATTTGCAAGTATTCCAGTCTCCTTCACAATCTTTTATAATTTGCTAGTATTGCAATCTCCTCTGCTCTCCTAAAGGGCTAAAAAAAATTTTTTTACTTAGTCCTAATGCAAGAAACTTTTATGAACATTAAACACAAATCAAAATAGAGAATGATAGACACATTACAAGTTCTTTTTATATTTTAAATCAAGAACTTGGGCCTTGAAAGAAATCAAAACAAAGGAAGCAGAGAGTTTGCCTTATGGTTCTTAATTAGTTCATCCATTCCCCCTGGGCTACTTTCCTATCCAGGCTCCAAATGTATTCTTGTAGCCCTAGTTCCAAGCAGCACATTAGCCTCAGGAAGGAAATGGTTGGTTAAAGTGAGGGATTTAATGTTAAACTTCCCTGTGATGAAGGATTCCTTTGAGTACTGTTTTTCTATTTAAGCCTGTTAGCCTTTTTAGGCCTTTCTTTCTATCACTCTGTTTCTAAAGAAAGAAAAAGATTCTGGCCATTTTAGGAAAAAGGTAAAGGAGACATTCTCCCAAGGTAAGCCCTTCCTCTTCTTGCTGTAAGGAACACATGCTAATCCAGGTAGTTCAGGCCACTTTCAGCACCTTTATGATATTTTCCATATTGGATGTATTCCCTGTCCATTACTCTCTTTAATGAATTTCTTTAAAAGGATGTAAATCCTTCTCCTAATTCAGTAATTGCAAGATAACTTAATTTCATTTCACATACAAGTTCATCTGGAAATAATATTATCATGTTGATTCTTGGCTCTCCATTCAGAAATTTTAGCTAGCATGCTTATGTAGTTAGATGAGAGTGAGGAAAAATATGAGGCTGTTGCTCTTCCACTAAAATCTGCTTTAGCTATGTAGCAGTAATTAACTGCATGGTTCTTGACTCCCATGGCTATAAATGACCTGGCAAACCTTTTACAAGATGCATTTTGTATTATTATTTTTTCTGTTGCATTACTCTTTTTTTAGGCTATGTACACACTACCATTTTTAACGCGCAATAATCCTCTTCCGCATTAATTCTCCCGTGGCTGTTGTTGCGCGAGATCGCGTACACACTATGCTTGCTCTAACGGAACAAAGCCCCCCCCCTTCTGAGCGCAGTCCTCCAGGAAAGCGAAGGGGATTGTGGGTACGTATCCCAGAGTCCCCAGTATCATCTCCCGTGGTGCATTCCGCTACTGACGCTACCCAGCGGTTGCCAATAGCAACGAGCGCGAATTTCAAATTGAAGCAACCTTCTTCTCGGCACTGCCTTTTCAGAATCGACATGGATTCAGCTGTGATCTTGAATGCTGCCTTCAGCATTGTGAACACAGCCCAGATTCTGTTGCGGTTTGCCTTTGGCTATGATTCGGAGCATGACACGGATGACTCGGTCTCGGATGATGACAGCATTGAAAACCAAACGGACATTCTGATCAGTTTCGCGGACCAGCAACACAGCCTGAACCGCCGTGTTTGGTCCCGGCAGACGAGCACAGACTGGTGGGAACGAATCGTCCTTCAGCTGTGGGATGATGATCAGTGGCAACAGAACTTTAGAATGCGGAAAGCCACATTTATGGAGCTATGCCAGGAGCTTGCCCCTGCCCTTCGATGCAAGGACACGAGGATGAGACCCGCCATGACCGTGGAGAAGCGTGTGGCTATCGCACTTTGGAAACTGGCGACTCCAGACTGCTACCGCTCGGTCGCAAACCAGTTTGGGGTTGGACGCTCGACCGTTGGAGTGGCACTGTCACAAGTATGCAGAGCCATCAACCGTATTCTGCTCAGGAGGATGGTGACCCCGGGAAACGTGAGGGAGATCATCGCAGGATTTAATGAGTTGGGCTTCCCGAACTGTGGGGGTGCAATAGATGGGACTCACATCCCTATTCTCGCTCCCGACCACCTTGCCTCTGAATACATCAACAGGAAAGGATACTTTTCGATGGTTCTACAGGCACTGGTGGACCACCGTGGTCGCTTTATGGACATTAATGCTGGCTGGTCTGGAAAGGTGCACGATGCACGCATCTTTAGAAACTCTGGACTATTCAGAAGGCTACATGCTGGCACATTTTTTCCAGACGAGAAAATAATTGTGGGCGGTGTAGAGATGCCAGTGGTGATACTTGGGGACCCCGCCTACCCACTGATGCCATGGCTCATGAAGCCGTACACCGGGAAGTTGGATCCTGACAAGGAGCGTTTCAATTACCGGTTAAGTAGATGCAGAATGGTTGTGGAGTGTGCCTTTGGCCGTTTAAAAGCGCGCTGGAGAGCGCTGTATGGCAGGCTAGATCTCCACGAGGACAGGATCCCATTAGTTATTTCGGCTTGCTGTGTTCTTCACAATATATGTGAAAGCCGGGGGGAGAGATTCAGGAACTCTTGGACCACTGAGGCACAACGTCTGGAAAATGCCTACCAGCAACCAGACACGAGGGGTATCCGGGGGGCGCAGCTAAGGGCAGTTCGCATAAGGGATGCGTTAAAAACCCATTTTAGTACTGTTGGTTAAAATTGTACCTTTGAATATAGTTACTAACCATTTCCTATATGTTTCAACTGTTAAAAATTAAGCTTTAGAAATTTTGTGTTTTTCCCCTGTAAACATTCATTGAATCAAAAACCGTTAATGTTAAATTAATGAAACAAATAAAGAAAGTCTGATTAAGTTTAACAAGGATTCAACTTTATTTAATTAACATTGATCAAAACTCGGGTTTGAGGGGAGTAGGGACTAAAGGTGGGTGTAGGTGCGGGACTCAACTACATATGTTGGGGGAGGGGTTCTGTTAGGGTTACACCATGGATGTCCATGGTGGTCTAAAAACTGTCTGGGGGGGGAATGTGGCGTGGATGCACTGAAAGGCATATGAGGCTGATGATGGGGGGTGCGAGCCTGTAGCAGACCGACCATGGTCTTGAGGAGGTTGGTCTGCTCCTGCATGATGCCTATCAGGGCATCCTTCTGCTGCTCTCTCCTCGCACTGCTCTGTCTCCTGTCCTGCCTGCACTGCCTCCTCCATTGCCTTGTCTCCCTCGCAGAAGCCTCATGGAACTGCATGAGCTCCTGGAAGACGTCTTCCTTGCTCCTGCGAGGCCTCCGCCTTATCCTCCTCAGACGCTCAGCTGCAGCTGTAGACTGTCCACCGAAGGTCATTCCTGTTCAGATATGAAAAATGTAGAATGCCGCTATTGTTCTCGCCACGGTCAGGAGCAAATGATGTTGTTCTCCCCACACATTCCTTCAATACACAAGAGGGGACCTATGGGGGGGCGGTAACAGATTTCCCAAAGCTTGGTACGGGTTGCAGAGCTAGTACAACGGAGAGTTGACTATTGCCACACCAAGTTCTGATCCCGTGCCCGAGATGGCTGAAATAGAGGCAGATCTCACACTGCTTAGAGTGCCTCTGCAAGCGAGAATGCATCTCCTTCATGTTGCCGACTTCAAGCCGGGACCTTACGCTGCAGGACTGTGCGCAGCAATGTTGCCCGCAGGAGTGATTGCGAGTCTGAAAGGAAGAGTGTCCCTGAATGGTGGAGTGCAAAGGAATGCTCTACCATGTAATCTCAAGAGAAGACTCTGGAAATATTTGGATGACGCGTTCAGTGAGTTGAAAGGGAACGACTACTTGGAAATCGAGGCATACATCGATGACCTTTTTAAGTAATGCTAGTAACACCTTTACAGTTCTGTAAGGAACAGAACTGAGGACACCGAAAACAAAAACCCCTTGCAAAAAAACCATGTCTACGCTGAGCTGTAGCACCTAGAATAGAGGACATTGCGAACGGGACTTACCAGAGCTGCCTTCTGATGATTCCTGGGTAGGCGTGGAGAAGGAATCAGTGGAGCTTGTTTCTGGCTGGGTGGAAAATAACTCCTGGCTCCCCGGGTCAGTGGCTCCGTTCTCTCCGTCCTCGTAGTCTTCTTCTTCTGATTCCTCGTCCACAATTGCCTCGTCGCCTTCTGCTTCCTTCTCTGTTTGGGGTGCAGTCTCCGAGGTGTCTACCGTGCAGTTCGGGGTGGTTGTGGGATCGCCGCCCAGGATCGCCTCCAGCTCCTTATAGTACTTGCACGTTGCTGGCGCGGAGCCAGAGCGCCGGTTAGCCTCTCTGGCTCTGTGAAATGTTATCCGCAGCTCCTTCACCTTTGCCCGGCACTGCAGGGTGTCTCGCTCGTACCCCTTTTCGGTCATGGCTTTGGATATTTGACCGAAAATGTCAAAATTCCTCCGGCTGCCACGTAACTGTGACTGCACGGCGGACTCTCCCCAGATGCCGATCAAGTCCATCACCTCTGCTGCTGTCCAGGCTGGAGCTCGTTTGCTGCGGCGCGACGACATTGCGAGCGAAGCACACAGAGGCAGCAGCACCGAACAGCGAGGCAGAAGGGAGAGTGGTGAATTCAAAAATTCGCGGGACAGAAGAGGAGGTCGGGAAAAATGACGTCACGACGATAGAGTACAGGCGGAAGTGCAGAAGGGATGGAATTTGAATTGTGGGCCATTTCCGTTATATTCACATTGCGCGATAAGCGTACACACACTGGCAATCGCGCAACAACTATTCCGCGTTAGCAGCAACCACGCTCGTTTAGGTGGTTTACATTTTGCGCAAAAAGAAGGGACTTAACGCGGAATAACTGTAAGTTGTGTGTGTACGCTCTGTTTGTTATTGCGCATTAAAGGGCTTTATCGCGCAATAACTTTGTAGTGTGTACAAGGCCTTAGTAATTTTCAGTTTCAATATGTTTTAATAGATGTGGAAAAAACTTGTCAAATACCATGAAGGCTCTAATTCTACTCTTCTATACCATCCTAAAATAGACCCATAGAATGTGTGATGTCAACAAACAATGATGGGCTAAGGGGAGAAAGGATGAGAGATGCAATTAGGCTAATAGCTACTTATGTGTCATGATTGGTTCTTTGTATGTCATGCATGTATTATCAATCCTTGTTAACTAGATTTATAATTTTATTTCGAACTGTATAAAATTCAAGATAATTACCTGGTTTTTAATTTTTTTTAAATGACTTTCTGCATTGAGACCTTGTAAACACTGGTAATGCTATTATCTTTGGTTGAATGAATAGTATAATTCATTTTATTTACTTGCATCTTGGCCTGGGACATCCTTTAACCACCCATGCCTGTTGCCAAGAGGTAACACATTTTCTTTAATCTCCAGTCTGCGACAAGAATGTTAGCATGGCTCATCTTCCGCTTTTCCCTCACTGTTTAAAAAGGGGTGGTGTTTTACCGCACGATAAGTAACTAGCTCTTTGTAAAAAGATACATTTTGGAGAAGTGAAGACCGCTTTAATCTGGATATCCTAGAGAGAGAGAGTGAATGCACGTATTTTTCTGCTCTGCTCTGCTCTCCAGTGGCCAAACAAGGGTCATTTTAGATTTGAGGGTTTTAATAGCCTGCAGGAATATCTTTTAAAGAAACCTTTTCCACTCCTCGTATAAAAGTTTCTAGATCCACTCAAAGCTGGCTCACTCTAGGATTTTGGGAGCTTCCAAAGAGGCTAGTTTTGTAGGGAGAGAAGGGCTTGAGGGAAACCTACATTATACAATGCTGTGATATAATGGCAGATATTTGCATCCTGTCTAGGCATCATGATACTCGTATTCAGACTGGACAGCACCATATGCTAAACTGCTTCTTTCTCTGTTTAATCAGGGAGTGGAGATCTCTTCTTCCTTCCACTCTCAATGTTGAGGAAACCAAGATTACAGATTCACTTTCCATTTGTATTCCTATCTGTTTCAAGTGACTAACATTGGGCTAAGGAAAGAACACCCTCTTTGACTGAAATGTATTATGCTTATTATTGCCCAGCCCCCCCCCCCCCAACATTTTTCCCATCGCTTGTTGAAATAGTTTGCTATTTTTGTGGTATCTCAGTGAGGAAAGAAGTGGGGGAGGACTCTTTCTTTGTGTAAGAAATGTTCTGAGAAACACACCTGTTTGAATACATTTTTTCTTTCCCACCTGCATCTTTATTCCCCCCCCCCCTTTCTTTTTCTTCCATTAAATGCAGGAACAGCATATTTGACTGATATTTGGCTACGTGTGGTGGATTTACAAGTGGCCTAAGAGGGGAGAGTACGTGGGGTGGGTTCTGAGTTATTACAGAGAATTGTTTCTTGGATAACTGGCTGTTGAGACTTGCCCATGTGCTCAGGGTTTAACTGATCGCCATATTTGGGGTCGGGAAGGAATTTTCCCCCAGGGCCGATTGGCCTGGGCTCTGGGGGTTTTTCGCCTTCCTCTGTAGCACAGGGCATGGTTTACCTACCGGTGAATTCTCTGTATCTTAAAGTCCTTAAATCATGATTTAAGGAGGTAAATAACTCAGTCATAGGTTGGTGGCCTATTGCAGGAGTGGGTGGGTGAGGTCTTGAGGCCTGCATTTTGCAGGATGTCAGACTAGATGATCGTACTGGTCCCTTCTGACCTTAAAGTCTATGAGTCTATGAGCTGTAGCTCACACTGCCTTTAGAGGAGTTTATCGAAAGGAAATGGTGTATCATAATTGTTTTAGACTACAACTCCCATTATTAAGATATGGGCATGTTTTCCTTCTAGGTATTAGTGTGCCTAATGGTGCAGTTCATCCTATGCACCAGATCCTACAAGCTACTACTCACGTGAGGATTGAAGTGTAGTTCACTTAATGATTTCTGATGATTATATGAACCATGAGAGCTCTAATCTGTTAAAAAAAAAAAAAAAAAAAAAAAACTGCTGAGGAGAAATGTTTACTCAAATAGTGCTGATATTTTGAGGAAAATTCCAGAGAATTTTCTTGAAGTTGTTCCCCATCCAACACCCCAGGAATATTTAAAAAATACTTTTAGAATTGCAGTTCAGTATCCACATAAAGTGATTATACTGCTGTCTCTTGAAAACAAGGTAAGCATGAAGAATCGATCATAATTAAACTATATGAAAAGCAACTAGAAATTTCTGTGTAGCTATATCAGGCACCATAGTGGGAGACCCATGTCTGTATCTGGAGTGATTGTAGCTCTGCTGAACAATTAAATATTCAACACTCAGTTTGGATAACAAGCTCCTTGTAATCTTGTTAGAAGCTACTTGTGCGGAGTATAAAATATGAAATAGCAATTAGTGCTGTAGATAGGACAAGAAAATGTTCCTTCCAGACTTTTAGATCCAAAAATCTCTGAAGAGACAAATGCTGCAAACGTATTTGCTGAATCTTGAGAATAAGGTGAAATCACAAGGTCTGCACATCTACAGCAGATGACTTGTTTAGCAAGGCCATTTAATAACAAAATACTCAGAGGTCATTTGTAAGAAGAGGAAAAATTCCAAAGATGACATTAAAAAAGAGAATCCCAAACACTAAACCAGAAGTCAAGTTCTGGAAAATGAACTCAAACAAGAGGTTTTTTAGGAGCAAAATAACTTTTTTTTTAAAGTGTACTGTCTCCAATTGAGGTTCTAATGATGCAAGTCCCAGTTCTGTGAGTTTTTCGGTGTAGGAGTCTGCTTGTGTAAATCATCTTGCAGGATCAGATCTTTAGCTAGCATGGAAGAGAAGGCAATAAAATGGCTTTAACTACCAAATAATTTCTTCACAGAGAGATGATCCAAGAGAGCATCTTACCCATTGCATATTGTCTGTTATGGAAGTTGGTAATTTTGTAAGTCTGAGATGTAAACTAAAACTTCTATTTCATCTTGTACATTCCCTTGCCAGTGCAGGTTTCTTTCCTTATTGTGCCTGATGGGGGACAAAGATAACAAGAGGAGTACATACCTCTCATTCCTCTTGTGAAGCTACTCCATTGACTTACGAAGCTGGGGGAGTGATTTGGTACTGATAACTTTCCACACAATTATTAGCTTATGTGATTAAACTATTGCAGAAGCATAGAGAATCAAAAGCGCATACAATTAGATACCTCCCTTTTGTTATCCCTATGTTATAAATAAAAATGTGCACAGTTCAGTAAATAGTAAAGCTTATCACTAAGAAGTCTGCTAATACATTTTTTGAATTGCTGGGGTTTTTTTTTTATTAAGGATAATAAACATTGTTTTAGGTTATGATAAATGAAGATGGATATGACTGACACTTTATTTAAAAAAATCACTTTGAAATACAGAGCAAAATCCTTCCTCAAAGAGTGAAGTACTTCACAATGACAATTCAAAATGAATTAAAAAAATAAGTGCAACTTGACAGGCCTTTCTTAGTTTACTGAAGCTGCTGGAGCCATTAGATCTTAAGGTCCATGTTGTCCATTGAAGGGGGGAAATTGTAATTCATGTTTCACTGCATGTAGTCA
The DNA here is from genome assembly GCA_007922175.1 of Pelusios castaneus. Taxonomy (NCBI): domain Eukaryota; kingdom Metazoa; phylum Chordata; order Testudines; family Pelomedusidae; genus Pelusios; species Pelusios castaneus. The sequence continues at coordinate 2,198,162 of ML685863.1, read as the reverse complement.
TTCCATCTCAAGGAACTTGCAAAAATCAGCTACCTAATGAAGGGGATTGCTTAAAAAGAATGGTACTCAATAGGCCATAATAAGTAAATGCATCTCACCTAGTGAGTAGACCTGATCACAGTTACATGAATGAACTTTGTCCTATATATTTGGAGATTCTTTTAGGATTTTTTGATAAATCTTAGGATGAGAAGTTACCTAACAAAGGTGATCATATTAATTATTCCTAAACTGTTCATACTGGCTCAACACTAAGGCCCCTCGACATGCTTCTTTACATCGTCAGTTGTGACGGGGCGGAAAAGAAGAGAAACTACATTTCCCATCAGCTACTGCGCGTACCGCTGCGGCGCCCTTTCCAACTCCGCCCCTTCGCACGCGACGGCGTAATGAGGGGGGACTACATTTCCCATCACTCTCTGCGGCACTCGGGTCTCCGACGCACGCGTAGCAGGCAGGCCCGTTCGCGCACCACTTCGTCAAGGCCGTAGGTGGGAGGGGGGAAGGGAGAGAGCGCGGCGGCGAGGAGGGAGGGGGGTGAGAGTTGAGAGTTCAGCGGCTGCCGCCACTGCTGCCAGCCCGGACCCATGATTCCCATATGCCCGGTAGTTTCCTTCACCTATGGTGAGTATCGCCGCTCGGCGGGGGTGGAGGGGGGCGCGCGCAAGGGCCGCGGTGCGGGCCGCGCGCGGGGGCCGCCTGAGGCGCCGTTTCTGATCTCGTTCGCTCTCTCTCTCTCTCCCCTCCCCCCGCCGGGCCTCCCGCCATGGCCCCGACCGCCGCCGCCTCGCCGCCGCAGTGCCCAGCCGGCTGGGGGAAGATGCCAAAATGGCCACCGGCAACTACTTTGGATTCACCCATAGCGGGGCTGCTGCCCAGTATAGGTAACCGAGCGCGCGCCACGCCCTGCGCCTGGCACCCCGCCCTGCCCCCGCGTGCCCAGCGCGTGCCCGCCTGCCCGCCCCCGCGGCCGGGGATGGGATCCCTCCGCCCCACACCGTGTGTGTGTGTGTGTGTGTGTGTGTGCGCGCGGCGGGGCCTCCCCGATCCGGCCGTGAGGGGGGGGTGGAGCCGGGCTCCGTGCGGAGGAGGAGCAGCAGCAAATCCCTAGGCCCTCGAGATAAAATGGCCACTGGCGGGCAGTGAGGTTGGGGAGGCCGAGGGGATTTCGGTATCCTCCCCCCATGATGGGAGAGGCTTTGTTATCCTGCAGGGTCCCCTCTCCCCCACCCGGCGGGGAGCGAGTGAATGAAGGAGAGTTTAAAGCACCGGGCACATGGGTGGGGGTCGTCTTACTGGTCAACTGAGATGTGCTCAGAAAAGAAATTCATCCTCCTTTCCAGAAGAGAGAGAGAGAGAAGGGCCTTAAAAATCCGCCCACAGTGAAGGTGTCCACTCAAATGTGCATGCCTTGATCCTCCTGCAGTGGGGTCTGGAGAGCAATTGTACATAGCGCTTACAAACATACAAAGATGAGGTGGAGAAGGCACATCCATAAAGTATTAACATGCCCATAGTAATAATGGGCTGATCTATTGGCCAAGGCTTCTTTGTAAACACTGACTGCTGGATTTGGCAAAAATTGGGTGTGTGATTTGATGGGTGGTTAAATATATGTATTACACTAGCACCTACAGGCCCTGATCACAGAACAAAACCAACTTTTACTAGGAGCTCTGCAAACAGGTAGTAAAGATAGGCCCTAACCTACTCTTGGAAGTCTTTGTTTTATCTACCTATGGCTTGTCATTAACTAATAGTCAAATTCCAAAGGGGAAGCCGTGTTAGTCTATTGTAGAAAGACAACAGAGTCTTGTGGCACTTTTAAAGACTAACAGATTTATTAATCGCATGAGCTTTCGTGGGAGAAAATCCCACTTTGTCAGACACTTTGAAGATAGGAAAGTTACAGAGTGGGAGGAAATTAAATGCATTTAATTTCCTCCCACTCTGTAACTTTCCTATCTTCAAAGCGTCTGACGAAGTGGGATT
>ML685863.1:2173007-2187327 GCA_007922175.1 Pelusios castaneus | reverse complement strand
AAAGTCTTTCATTTTTTTCTATGTTACCTTTTCAATATATATCATCAATGTTATTAATCAGTAGCTATCAAAAGTTAACTCGTAGCACATTTAGTGACTGGAACTTTCTCCTATAGCAGGAGAGCATCTGTGTGAGACTTATTTTGTAAGTCATATTGTTTGCATGGAGTGAAAACTGGCTTAAATACTAACCTTAATTATAAAGCCAAATAATAGTATTTCCATAAGACTAAAATTAATAAATCTTTTGATTGCCTTTAGTTTGATATGAGCTCTGTCCTTTCTCAAAACTTTAAAGACAACTGGAATAACAGCAACACTAAAGTTTATTGTATGCAAACTCATTAGATTAACTTTTGCCATATCGTGTCCTCTCACAGGAAAAATATATAAACCATGTCTTCCTGAAATTTTAGCTGCTTTTGCAGAAATTGCTGCAGATTCAAATAAGTTTACTAATGGGTATCCTACCCAGTTAGTTCATAGATGGCTTTAATATAGCCATTAAAGACTTTTCTGAGCTTGCTTCCCAAAAAGTTGTATCCTGGCTGATCAGAAACTTTTCAAGAAGTTAAATGTTGCAGCTGCTTAGCACTGTTATTAGCAATTGTTATTAATGAATCACATTACTGTCTGACCTCAGAAGACCTGCTTTTGTGCTGCAAGAAGTCCACATGCTTTCAGATAAGGCCAATATTGGGGAAGAAAATGAAGCAAGAATATAGTGTGGCCTTTATCTAATGAGCCACTGACAACTCTTGTTATAGTCATTAATTGTAGAAATCTAAAGAATAACCATTACTCTAGCCCTGTTTGGCTTCCTGATCTATTGATTATATGTTGTTAATCAGAATGTTCAATTTACCGTTCTTTGGTTTGGCAAGGTCAGACTGAGACACATTGGACTTATTAAGAGGATTCCATTGTCCACAGTGGAGACACTCACACTTAGGAAAGTCTCTTGACTTTGTAATATTTTTTATTAACACAGTTAAAGTCACAAAAGCTCCAACCCAGCAAAGTAGTCAGAGATCATAGAAATATAAGACTAGAAAGGACCTCAATAGGTCAACTAATTCAGTCCCCTTCACTGAGGTAGGACTAAGTGTTATCTAGTCCATCCCTGATAGGTGTTTGTTTAATCTGTTCTTAAAAACCTCCAGTGACAGAGATTCCACTGCCTCTGTAGGCAGTTTGTTCCAAAACTTAACTACTTTCCAGTTAATCAAGTTCCAAAGGGGTAGCTGTGTTAGTCTGTTTCAGAAAAACAAACAGTTCTGTGGCACTTTTAAAGACTAACAGATTTATTTATCGCATGAGCTTTCGTGGGAGAAAGTCCCACTCGTCAGACGCTTTGAAGGTGGGAAATTTACAGAATGGGAGGAAATGAAATGCAGGGAAGAGTATGACATATGATCAGGTCAGGCTGTAACAGGAAATCAAAAGAGATGTTAGGATTCAAACACTGGGGAACAGCACATAGAGGAAGGTGAGGTCAAGTGACCTGTTGTAATGAGAGAAAAATCTGTAATCCCTGTTTAACCCCAAGGCAACAGGTACTGCTCACCTTGGGTCAGTGTGCTTAACAGTTGGGTCGAAAGTGCTTAACTGAACACTTCCACCCATCTGAGACAGGTAAAGTGGATAGAGCTGAGAGCCTGCACTCTCAACTCCAGTGGCAGTTCTCTGCGTCCCCAAAGGCTACTGGCAGACTTCTCCCACCCCTGTTTCCCTGCTGTGAGCCAGGGGAGGTTGCTCTGGCTTTGAGCAGGTAGCGGAGTCCAGCCACTCAGCTCTGCATGGGAGCCAGAGGGAGATGGGCTGTAGCTGCCTGGATTTCTTGTCAAGTTCAAGGAATTGACAAGAATGACAACCTGTAGCCAATGTAAGGGTAGTTAGTAGTGCCTGCGCTGAATCACTTACTACACCGACATATGCCCTACAGTTCTTTTTGAGGTTCTTCTATTATGTCAGCATAATAGGAGAGTTGCATCAATGTAAGGCGCATTTCATTGTGTACACCAGCACTGTTATGTCGACAAAAGCTGATTTTTGTTGACAAAACTCTGTAGTATAGACCAGCCCTAAGGAATCTTTTCATCCTTGTCTGAATTTCTCTCCTTTTTTTTTTTCCTGTGTGTGTTGTTCCTAAAGAAGTCTCTTTTGAGAGTCCTTAATATCCTGCCCTTAAAATTTTTTTGTCTAAAACATATGCATAGTTTCTTGGAGGAACATTATAATCTACCAAAGCAATCATTGCTTATAGAGCCACTGAAGGCAAATTTTCCAGGAGCATATGTACATAGGGAAGGAAATGTCCCCAGACATGGTGACTTTCCATGTAACCACTGAGGATAGAAGTTAGGAGCGAGGCATAGGGAGTAGATGGAGTGAATCTAAGATACTTTCAAAGTGATAGTGAGTTCCAAATGAGCCAAAATTCAAATTGTGGAACTCTGTTTATATAGTATCCCTTGAAGCAATAGATTGTTGTGGATAGGGACTCTAGAGTTAAGCAAACTAAGAGGACAAAAGAAAGATAATCCAGAAGAAATCAAATGATTTGTGGGGTGGAATTTAAAAATTAAGAGAGTGATGAATGTGTTGAAAGGAAGGTGGAGCCAAAATTACAGTATATCTAAAGTTTTCCTCAGATAATTGCTTCAGTAGATTCCTCTGATTGGATGAAAATCAAAGCCATTTGAGGTTTTGCGTGACTGCCTATTTCCTTTACCAGTTCCTTTTTTGTTTTTTAGAATTTTAAGATATCCATCTGTGTTTCACCTGCAGGAAAGTGTGGGTAATCATAGCAATAAACCATGCTAGGGTGAGTGGCATTAGGTTACTGGTATTGTGGGGTAGTTGATCACAATACACCCAAAGTGTGCAGCATCCCCTGTTAATGAACACCTTAAGAACATAACATAAGAACAGGGTTCAACCAATGGTCCATTTAGTTGAGTATCCCGTCTTCTGACGGCGACCAGTGCCAGGTTCTTGAGAGGGAATGAACACAACAGACAATCATCAAGTGATCCATTATCTGTTGTCCATTCCCAGCTTCTGGCAAACAGGCTAGGGACACTTCAGAGCATGGTCTTACATCTCTGTTCATCCTAACTAATAGTCACTGATGTATCTATCCACTATGAACTTTTCTAGTTCTTTTTTTAACCTGTTCTAGTCTTGCCTTTCAGAACATCCTCTGGCAAAGTGTTCCATAGATTAATTGTGCGTTGTGTGAAGAAATACTTCCCTTTCTTTGTTTTTAAACCTGCTACCTATTAATTTTATTTGGTGACCATGTAGTTCTTTTAGTGGCCCCTTAGTTATGAGAAGTAAATATCACTTTCTTATTTACTTTATCCACACCAGTCATGATTTTATAGACCTTTGTCAGATCCCCCCTTAATCATTTCTTTCCTAAGCTGAAAAGTCCCAGTCTTATTATTCTCTCCTCATAGGGAAACTGTTCCATACCTTCCAAAGGGGTAGCCGTAATAGTCAAGTTCAGCAAAACAAACAGAGCTTTGGTGGGAGTTATGTTTTCCAATGTGCATTACTTTGACTTTATCAACATTGAATTTCATCTGCCGTTTAGTTGGCCAGTCACTCAGTTTTGTGAGATCCCTTTGTAACTCTTCACAGTCTGCTTTGAACTTAACTATCTTGAACAGTTTATCATCTTCAAATTTTGCCACCTCACTGTTTATCCATTTTCTCAGTTCATTTATTAATATATTGGTCCCAGTGCAGACCCCTGGGGGACACCATTCTCTACTTCTCTCCATTATGAAAACTGACCATTTATTCCTACCCTTTGTTTCCCAACTTTTAAACAGTTATTGACCCATGGGTGGACCTTCTCTCTTATCCCATGACAGCTTTGGTAAGGGATCTTGTCAAAGGCTTTCTGAAAATCTAAGTGTACTATACCCACTGGATCATCCTTGTCCATATGCGCGTTGACCCTCTCAAAGAATTCTTGTAGATCAGTGAGGCATGATTTTCCTTTACAAAAACTGTATTGACTCATCCCCAACAAATCATGTTCATCTATATTTGATAATTGTGTTTTTTACTATAGTTTCAACCAATTTGGCTGGTACTGAAGTTAGGCTTACTGGCTTATAATTGCCAGGATCATCTCTGGAGTCTTTTTAAAAAATTGGCATCACATTGGTATCCTCAGTCATCTAGCACAGAAGCTGATTTAAATGATAGGTTATATACTCCACAGTTAGTAGTCCTGCAGTTTCATATTTGAGTTGCTTCAGAATTCTTGGGTGAATATCATCTGGTCCTGGTGACTAATTACTGTTTAATTTATCAATTTGTTCCTAATTCTCCTATAATGACGCGTCAATTTGGGACAATTTCCCAGATTTATCACCTTAAAAAAGTCGCTTAGGTTTGGAAATCTCCCTCACATTCTCACAGCTGTGAAGACCGATGCAAAGAAATCATATAGTTTCTCTGCAATGGCCTTATCTTCCTTGAGCACTCCTTTAGCATCTCAATCATCCAGTGGCCCTAGCAGTTGTTTAACAGGCTTCCTGCTTCTGATGTACTTAGAAAATTATTTTTGCTGTTACTTTTTTGAATCTTTGGCTAACTGATCTTCAAATTGTTTTGACCTTCTTAATTATATTTTTTACACTTCACTTTCCAGTGTTTATGCTCCTTTCTATTCAACTTCCACTTTTTAAAGGCTGCCTTTTTGCCTCTAACTACTTTTTACTTTGTTGTTTAGCCATGGTGGCACTTTTTTAGTCCTTTTAGTGTGTTTTTTAATTTGAAGTATATATTTAAATTGAAACTTATGGTGTCTTTAAAAACTTTCCATGAAGCTTGCAGGGGTTTCTTTTTTAGCACTATACCTTTTAATTTCTATTAATCTAACTTCCTCATTTTTATGTAGCTCTCCTTTCTGTAATTAAATGCTACTGTGGTGGGCTGCTTTGGTGTCTACCTCCACCAAGGGATGTTTCTAGCCATAACAACAACAAAATAACCAGGAACTTAGAGCTTCTGAAAGGAAGAATTAGTAAAGTGTGACACTCTCATTAGATGGGGGCCAGTTGTTATAGAATTAAAGAAACAGAATAAGAGCCAAGAACGATTTTTGTGAGTTCTAAGCCAGATTTGAAGATTGCAGAGAAGTGTGAGTTCTTCAGCAGACTAGAACTGTGATGATTTTTAGTAAGCACCTAAAAAATAGCATAAGAAGCTGTCACTCAGTCAAGAATACTTTGCCATAAACTTGCAAACTCGATCACTAGCTCTGTATGATGTTGCAGAAGCAAGGGGAACAGGTTTGCTAAAGTATACATGGTAACAGAACCTTATTAGCCTTAGAAATCACGACTGGGGTTGTTAATTCTGTACCATGACAAGGCGATTATTTTTTTATACTTATTTTTGAGCTTGATAATACTCCTGTTTAAGTCTGTGGCATATCTTTCATTGATTTAAATGGAAGAGGATTGGGCTTTTAGGGCAGGTCTACACCACAGCAGGATTTCAGCGGCAGCCAAAGGGAGATACGCAAAGTACTTAAAATACCTTGTGTATCTCCCTTTGGCTGCCTGCCGCTTACTTACCGCGGTGTCTTCCGTGCTCTGAATAGAAGGGAAATGCCCTCCCTTCAACTTAGCGCTACTCCAGTTGCTGGGGTGGTCTTCGGCAATTTGATTTCCTAATGGACTGAGCAGATCTTTACAGACCCGATCAGTCAATTGGGAAGATCAATCTGATGGGGTGAATTTGCTGCTGTTACTATTCCTTAGTGAGTAAGTGAAATTTTTGAGGAGTGGGGTGTGCCAACTGACCTAGTCTGTCTTTCAGAATAAAAACTTGCTAGAGCCTCTGAAAATACTGTAGCATTTTATTTTGAGTGAAGATTATAATTTTTGAGAGCATTATGTTTAAACTTCCACAACACAGATCCAGCTAATTATTTCTTCCAATGTATTCTGTGTAATTAATGACATCCGAATACTATCTTAGTGCTTTTAGTTTCAGAAATATATTAAAATATTATAAGTTGCAGAAATTGCAGGGTTTTTTAATTGCTTGATTTCTTCTTATAAATCTAGTGCAGTATTAAGCAAGAACAAAGCCAAGTGTTTTCAAAGGGTTTTTCTGAGGTATTCCTCACTTTATTATATCAAATTCCAAAAGGGTAGCCATGTTAGTCTATTGTAGAAAGACAACAGAGTCCAGTGGCACTTTTAAAGACTGACGAAGTGGGATTTTTCTCCCACGAAAGCTCATGCGATAAATAAATCTGTTAGTCTTTAAAAGTGCCACTGGACTCTGTTGTCTTTATTATATCACTTTTCCTTCTTTTTATTCCTATAAATATTTTTGTGTGTGGGTGGTGGTCACTGTGCTAAAAGGATTCATTCCATTCTTTCCAAATGCTCATTTTTCTTCAAGTGCTTGCTTATGTCGATTCCATTCTAGGCGTGCGCAGTGCGTGCGTGTGTGCGCACCCATGTGCATAATTACCAGAATTTTTTTCCCCTCTTAGCAGTATCTGTAGGGCTGGCTCTGGCACCCTCTGGAGCCCTGCAATCATTCCATGATATTCGGCACCATCAGCCCATCGCTCCCTCAGTTTCTTCTCGTCCCCCTCCCTTGTGACGGTTGATGGAGCCCTCCTCTAACTTGCCATTGCAAGTGCTGAGTATTATCGTTAGTACTTATAGTTTAGTTTTTTTCCCAAGTTAATTGTGGATAGTGTATAAGTAGTCCTGTTAAGGATGTTTGCCCAGTAGTGGGGCACTCCTTGTTCCCTGGGGTTTAAAACCTTGTGCTGTCTTCAACAAGCCCTTCCAGCTTATCGACTTCCATGACAGCTGCTGGATGCGCATAGGAAGGACAGGTGCAAAATTAGCAAGGGCTTCAGACTGAGAACAAAAAAAGAAGGCTCATGAAGTCTATAATGATACCGGCCTCTGGGACCTCAAGTCGTTGCAGAGAACATTGGCTCAGTGCAGAGCACACCAGCAGCACTGGTTTCTTCATGGGCCATTCTTTGTCTCCATCTCCAAAGAACAGACAGAAGAAAGTGTGCATGTAGAGAGGCCATTTGTCTGCACTGAAAGCCTAAGAAAGGGGCCCAAGGCGCAGGACCCTTGCCAGGTCATCTGCCTGTGTTGCGACAACAAGACCTGGGCTTTCCACACAGAGCACCAACTTAAATGAGGGAATCACCTCCAACTCCAGCAAGCACAAGGGCTTCTCCAGTTAGTCGTTCCATCGACATTGGAGATGGTTAAGCAGCGAGGCCCTGCAGTTGCCTTTCACCCCTAGGCTCCCCTCGGAACTGAACTGAGGGAAGGCACCGGTGTCAAAGAGAGAGCCTGTGTGGGCCCTCCTCAGCGGTCACATTGTTTGCTTGATCCACGACACTTCTCTGCAACAGCAGGACCACAGTCACTGGTGTGGAGGAAGTCCCCGCCCCACCATATCCCATGTTTACATGCTCCCCTGTATCTGAACAGCGTGGATCACATTTTCCATGGTACCAGTCCACAGCTTCACGGCACTGGTGCCAAGCACCACAGCACTGGTCTCAGAATTCCCAGCACTGATCCCCAGCATCTCAATTCCCCAGTGCCTCACCATTCACAACAGCACTTGTTGGGGCTCCACCATTCTTGAGGCTTGCAGACCTGTGCCGTAGCCAGATCATGGTTCTGATAGCTCCTCCTTGGTCTCTGCAAGAAAGGTCCAACTCCTCAGGTTCAGAAGAGGAGTTCAGCCCCTGATCCAGCCAATATCAGCATCAAAAGGTTGGTGCAGGACTTGCAACATCAGGCTGACCGCGGGGACAATGGCCATATTGGAATTTACGTAAAATTCCCTATGATGGCATCATATCTCTGTTCATACTGGTTTTTGGGGGAAGCTTTCTGCATTACCGATGGCCCAGGACTCAACATTGGACCAAGCACTGATCCTCAAGTGACCATGTCAGCCTAGGTGTAGGGATTGCCCCTCCCACACCCAGATTTTACCATCCTCCTCCTCACCCTCAGACAAGGCAGTCACCATTGCAGAGCCTTTGGTTCCATTACATGATTTCAAAGCTCACCAGGAGGGTGGCCTCCAACTTGGGCCTAGAGGTGGAAAAACTCAAGGACACCTCAGACACCCTCTTTAGTGTACTGATAGCCATGGCACTGGCCCAGGTCACGCTGCCCATACAGAAAGGGGTATTCAAAGCGAACACAGTCCTCGTTGCCACCAACATTGAGAAGGGCTGAAAAGAAGTATTATATCCTAGCTACGGGATTTGAGTACCTCTTCACACACCTGTCCTCAGGATCTCTTGTGGTGACTGCCACTAATAAGAAATATAGCCAGGGCCAACTGAGTTCCATTCCAAAAAATAAAGACTTGAAGAAGCTGGACTTAGATGATCGTACTTGTCCCTTCTGACCTTAAAGTCTATGAGACTTGTACACTAAAAGGTCAGAAGGGACCATTATGATCATCTCTAGTCCAATCTCCTCCACAATATGGGCCACAGAAGCTCACCCTCTGACAGACCCCTAACCTATGACTGAGTTACTGAAGTCCTCAAATAATGGTTTAAAGACTTCAAGGTACAGCAAATCCACCAGCAAGTGACCCGTGCTCCACACTGCAGAGGTTGCAAAGTTTATTCTACAGCCTTCAGTTTAGAATTGCCGACCAGCAGGTACTGCTGGGTAGGTTTAAATATCATATCTGGAACTTGGATGCTGCTTCAGGAACACTCCCAGGGCTTTGCCACTATTTAAAAGGAGGGCAAGATAGATGGTGGCCACAGCAGCTCTACGAGCAGCACTAGATGCAGCAAATTGAGCAACAAGATCTATGGCCTCTGCCGTCTTCTGAATTGTCCCAGGAAGTGTAGCAGTCTATACAAGATCTTCCTTTTGATGGAAATGTGCTTTCCTCAGACCAGACAGATGTCAAGCTCCATGGATCAAAGGATTCCAGAGCCACCTTGTACTCACTGGGCCTTTATGCATCACAGGCCTTGAGAAACCAGTTTTGCCCTCTGTAGTAGCAGCCTAGATTCCAAGGGCCACCTCGGTCGACTCCCTACAGGAGAAGAAATAGAGACAGTGTTTTAAACACTGTTGCCCTAACTTAACCACCTCCTTTTCCCATCTGGAACCCTCATGACACACCAGTGGCAGCTGTTTTGAGGGTTCACTTAAGTACGGCACTCCAGTTCCCATCCAGGATCCACTTTCCCACCCTTTCCTGAACCAGCCTTCCCCTTCTTTCTTGCCTATTATGTCAAACTGTTAGGGACTCAATATCATATCATTGTGCTGTATCCTGCAGTTTTCCTTGCCTTCTCCCAACCATTACCCTTTTTCATCCCTTTTCAGAGACCCCTCTCACAAGCAGCTTCTCGTTCAGGCAAGTAGAAACCCTTCCGAGGGTGGGAGTCATGGAGGAATGTTCTCCAAACATACTATTCTTCGAACATGCAAGGGAGGAACTGGTTGAGAATTTGAAAGCAGAAAGTAACTTAAGTGAAAGTGATCATGAAATGGTAGCGTTCATGATTCTAAGAAATGGTAGGGGAGAGAACACCAAAATAAAGACAGTTGATTTCAAGAAGGCAGATTTTAGCACACTCAAGGAGTTGGTAGGACGGATCCCATGAGAAGCATGTCTAAGAGGAAAAATAACTGAAGACAGTTGGCAGTTTTTCAAAGAGACATTATTAAGGGCACAAGAGCAAACTATTCCAATGCATAGAGAGGATAGGAAGTATGATAAGAGACCACCCAGGCTTACCCAGAAGATTTTCAATAATTTAAAAATGAAGGAAGAGTCCTACAAAAAGTAGAAACTAGGTCAAATCACACAGGATGACTATAAACAAATAACACAATTGTGTAGGGGAAAAATCACAAAGGCCAAGGCACAAACTGAGATCAAACTAGCTGAAGGCAAAGGTTAACAATATTTTTTTAAAAAGTATATTAGAAATGAGGAAGACCAAAGGCTGTGGACTGTCCCTAAACAAAGAAGGAAAAAACAACAGAAAATGTGGAAATGGCAGAGGAACTAAATGATTTCTTTGTTTCAGTCTTCACCTAGAAGGTTGGTGGTGATTGCATGCCAGATGTAGGGGAGGGCAGTAAAAATGGGATAGAACCAGAAGCTAAGGTTGGGAAAGAACAAGTGAAAAATTACTTAGATGTCTTCAAGTCACCAGGGCCTGATGTTCTGTACCCTAGAATGCTGAAGGAGCTGACTAAGGAGATATCTGAGCCATTGGCTATTATCTTTGAAAAATCATGGAAGTCTGGAGAGGTCCCAGAGGAAAATATAGTGCCCATCTATAAAAAGGGAAATAAGGACAACCCAGGGAATTATAGACCAGTGAGTTATAATGAAAAATACCATCTATACCAGGGGTCGGCAACCCCTGGCACGCATGCCAAACTTGGCACACGGGCCAATCCTAAGCGGCATGCGGCCCCGTTCAGGCTCCCCCTGCTGCCCCCCCCCTCCCCCCGCATGGCCTGGGGCCACAAGAGCTGCATGCTGTGGCTCCAGGCTCCCTGGCCGTGTTTTCCCGCCCAACCCTGTTGGGGGTGGAGGCTCCAGTCCCTGGGACCCTGACTCCACAGCAATATATGTGCTGTGGAGCGGGGTTGGAGCCTCCGGTCGGGATCTAGGCTCGGCACGGCCTGGGGGCCGGCTCGGGGGCAGGCGCGGGCTCGGGGCAGTGTGTCCCGGCGTAGGGTTCGGGGGCTGGTGCGGGGCTCGGGGAGGCCAGTGTGGCCCAGCTTTGGGGCTGGCTTGGGGGCCTGGCAAGCCCAGCTTGGGGGCGCCGGTATGGCCCGGGGCAGGGCTCAGGGGGGCCTGCGCGGTGCTGGGGGGGGCGCGTGGCCCAGCTCGGGGGCCTGGCCAGCCCGGCGGGGGTGGGCGGGTTCGGGCGGGGTCTGGCGTGGCCCAGCTCTGGGGCCGGCTTGAGGGCCTGGCCAGCCACAAAATTTTGACCAAGCATTAATACTGACAAGTTATAGAAGCAGTAGGCATAACTAATAGACAAGGGGTAGTATTGTTTTTGGCAACTACTGCCAGACTGAGTATCAGAAACCCTTTAGCTAGATATTCCCCCTCTGGTATCTGAGTAAGCCCAGAATTACAAATCATAATCTCAGCTCAGCCACTGACTCAGTATGCTGCCTTAGCCAAAGCATTTCATATCTCTGTTTTGGTTTCTCAGTTTATAAAATGGACATAATAGATTCCTGATGTAGTTGGTGTGGATATTAATGGTGTTATTGGATGAAAGTGCAGGAAATAAATCATGCTGGTGCATGACTATTTGTGTCATACCAAAGTTCCTAGCTTTAGTTTGTAACCCCCATTTTTTTTCAGGAGTTCAGTACTGACTTCCTGGCATATATTTTTAAATTAACCTGCCAAAACTTTTAGGCATGTGTATAACGTAAAATACACTGTTACAAATCAACGCAGGGCAATAGCAGTTATTAGATTCTATCCTTCAAATAATAACTGCACATTCCGAGACTATCCTCTCACTGGACTACTAATATCTGTCTTTTGTTAGTTAATGCTTACCTGTATGCTGCTTCATGTACCTGCTGCAAAGGTTGAGTAAACAGATGAGTCTTACAGCATGCCATGAAGATTGGCAGAATCCTGATAGAATATTCACACTTGTTTCTGAAGTACACTTGATTTGGGTGCCAGGTCTTTTTATAGTATATCTTTTCTCTCTTTTTTTCTAGATACCATGGCCTATCTATCAAATCTCAAGCATTTGGAGGGGGACTCCCTTATTAGAAATTAGTTTTAAAAGTTTAGGGATTTTTGGACTGACTTTTAATTAAAACATTTTAAGTCTCTCTCCTTCATTCAATCCCCAGTCAACAGGCCTCCACTGGGGACAAGGAGTATCTTTTTAGCAAAGTAATTAGCCTTAAAACTCCTTAAAACTCCAGTAATATAAAAAGAATCTTGCGCTTTGCCCTGAAAATGGCAAACAAGGTGGATTATTTCTATGATGAGCTTTCACAGAAGAACAGCGGTTCTTTTTTCAGTGTGTGGGTATTGTCAAATCTTCTATCCAAAGAATTGTAGTACTCAACTTCCAGCCATTTTGTTTGAGACCTCTTTATTTTTTTCAAATTTAAAGGATTGTCTGGCATTGCCAAAAGTTTTCCCTTTATCAAAGGGACCACCATTTTGTTTAATGTTTCAGCTATAAGCACTTCAGTGTTTGGTGATACTTAAATAATGAGTTCCATTAAAAAAAAAAAAAAAACAAATCTATAAATAAATGAGCTATTTCATGTAAAACTATGGATCTCTTCAGGATTATTCAAAGCTTAGTTTTAAGGGGGGGGGGGGGGGGGTTTGGTATTTTGAAATTGAATGAAATATTTAGATAACCAGTCCAGCATGTTTTTAGCTGTTGAGCTAATGGACCCGTTACGTGATGGTAATACTTAACTGTCCTTTCCCGTTACAGCCAGCAGCCAGCTTCGGGTGTAGCCTATTCCCATCCAACTACAGTTGCTAGCTACACAGTCCATCAGGCTCCAGTAGCTGCACACACAGTTACTGCTGCCTATGCTCCAGCAGCAGCTACAGTTGCGGTAGCCAGGCCTGCTCCAGTAGCTGTTGCAGCTGCTGCAACAGCTGCTGCCTATGGAGGTTATCCTACAGCACACACTGCAACAGATTACGGTTATACCCAAAGACAACAAGAAGCCCCACCACCTCCTCCTCCAGTCACCACACAAAACTACCAGGTAAGTGTATTTCAAGGAAAATCTTAATTCACTTTATATCTTTGTAATCACTTCATAATTTTGCAACTTTATGTATAGTATAAAAATTATTAAAGAAAGAGTCTGGATGGCTAAAAGAATTAGCAATTAGTTCTATATCCGTGCCTATCTGTGGCTCCAACTTGAATCCAGCTCAGAGTGGTGGTGACCAAAACCTGTTGATATCCGATGGATGGTTGGTGATCTGTGTGAAATGTGTTTGAAAATCTGTCTAGTTCTAGTTCCCACTGGTCAATTATCCAAATTTTAAAAACGACTATCAAATTTAGCAACCTTGTTTGGTATCTTCTGAATAGGCCAAAAATTGGGTGGGGTTGGAGACTGAACTCTTCTCCAAGTCAGGTTTGAGACATGTAACCAGTGGACTGTGAGGAAAGTTACACCAAGCGTAGCAGTTTGTCATCTGCTTTGGAGACTGAAATCCTCTCTCTCTACAGAGCTGTTAATCAGGCATTTTTTCTCAAGTACATATTCACTCAATTTAAAAATAAATAAACTAGAAGATGCCATCATCCCTGTCTCCTAATTTAGGCTCAGATATTGCAAATGCTCACATATATGAATAGTCCATGGCATTCATTTGGACATAAAGTGACGTTATTGGGGCTTTGTGCAATCATGCCTGCCCATGTGATTCTTTTTACAGGTCATGTGCCCCATTTAGTAAATTATTTTTGCTATCTTGTTTCCCTAAAGTCAATGGGAGCCTTTCCCGAGCCTTGGAGTCTTCCTGGTTACTTTGAGGCTAGGGCCTATAATTAAAAGACTTGTGTGAGGTAAATGTGCAGGCATTGCTCATATTTAATATGAAATTTAAGGTATTGAAACTAATTTTTAGGCACTAAATTGAAGATATTGACATTGCTTTTGTATTTTACTTTATTGGTGAAGCAGACTAAATTGAAAAATACTGATCTATTTAAAGGGCCACATTATAACCCATATTTTTTAAAATAATCTAGTAGAGGATGCCACTCCTCAAATCTAAATACTTATTTTAATTTGTTGAAAATGGCTTTAGAAGAACTAGGTATTATATAGAGGGAACAGTTACATAACCAATAATGTTGACAAGTTCCAAAAGGGGAGCCGTGTTAGTCTTAGTCAGCAAAACAAAGGAGTCCTGTGGCACTTTTAAAGACTAACAAATTTATTTATCACATGAGCTTTCGTTGGAGAAAATCCCACTTTGTCAGACGCTTTGAAGTTGGATTTTCTCCCATGAAAGCTCATACAATAAATAAATTTGTTAGTCTTTAAAAGTGCCACAGGATTCCTTGTTTGTTTTGGTAACCAATAACTGCTTGGCAACAGAGTCTTGTGGCACTTTTAAAGACTAACAGATTTATTAATCGCATGAGCTTTCGTGGGAGAAAATCCCACTTCGTCAGACGCTTTGAAGATAGGAAAGTTACAGAGTGGGAGGAAATTAAATGCAGGGGAGTGTATGACATAGCATCAGGTCAGCT
>ML685863.1:2120913-2172607 GCA_007922175.1 Pelusios castaneus | reverse complement strand
TCAGCTATGTCATACACTCCCCTGCATTTAATTTCCTCCCACTCTGTAACTTTCCTATCTTCAAAGCGTCTGACGAAGTGGGATTTTCTCCCACGAAAGCTCATGCGATTAATAAATCTGTTAGTCTTTAAAAGTGCCACAAGACTCTGTTGTCTTTCTACAATAGACTAACACGGCTACCCCTTTGGAATTTCAATAACTGCTTGTTCTTTTAAAAGCCACCTCTGGTTAGAGTCCTGAATAGCAAGCACGGTCTTTCCAATGGTCTGAAGCAACAATTAGCTAAAATATCCAACAATTACAAGAGTGATATATATGCCTGCTACTAGGTACTGATGCTGGGGGGGGGAGAGGAGCCTTAAAAAAGAAAACAGCAAGGTTGCCAAAATTGCTAGGGTATGGAATGTTGCTTTTTAAGCTTCTTAAGAAGTACTGTAACTCCTAAGTACAAATCTTTAAACTGAGAATGGTTGATACAATATAAAACAGAATGCTAACAAGAGGTATAGGTAATGTTGCCCTGTAACTTATATGTATATAGGAAAAATGCTAAATCAAATTTGTGATACCTAGTAAGTGTTTAGTAATTTTTTGTGGTCTTTTTAAAAAATACACATTTTGTGCAGGCTTTTGAGTTTCCTTAAAATTGTATAGACTTTCTGATCTGATTCTTTTCCTTAACAGAAATAATTAGTGGGGGCAAGTGGGAAAATACTTTTAAATCCAAGAGTTGGACTGCTGTATTTATGGGGTCTGGTAATGATTGTTCATCAAAGCTGCTCAGCACTTGTTGTTCTTTGTATCTGTAAATTAAGATGAAAGTTTTTTAAATAAAAGGAGGCTTATTTAACTCTAGAATCATGTACGTATTTAAACGAATTGATGGCCCTAGTTCAGATTGTCCCTTCCTTTGGCTGCCACTCACTATTTGTTTGATTATCCCAGGCAACAGACATATTTAAGCAGAAACTCAGGTCCTTTCTTTCTGTTTTGCATGCTTTTTAAGGACTCCTACTCATATGTTAGATCCACTGCCCCAGCTGTAGCTTATGACAGCAAGCAGTACTATCAACAACCAACAGCAACTGCAGCTGCAGTGGCTGCTGCTGCCCAGCCTCAGCCTTCCGTAGCTGACTCATACTACCAGACAGGTGGGTAGTGTGCATGAGATTCCTTTTCGGTCAGTGCAAAACAGTGCGCTTCAGTATATGTTTCTTAAATGTTTATTTGGATGTCTCAAATAAACAGGTTTTTATTCTTAGATTTATAATGGAATCCTTAACAATAGAAATGTATGGACACACATCCTGCTGTTACCTAACATTTAATAATAAGACCTTGCCTCAAATAGCTTTCTTGTCTAAAAATACACACAGCATTTTCTATATAAATTGTATTTAACAATACTTAAGTATGTTTTTAAAATATGTTGAATCTGGACCAAGTTCAAATACTTTTTGACTGGCCAGTGAAAACAAGAAGAGATTGGACAAGAACAGGATTTTTTAACATAGTTTGCTTATATTAAATAGCATAAATCTGTACTAACCTATTTTGGCCATCACAAGGTTTAAATCCTATTTGAAGCGAGTTTTAGAACTTTGTAATGTTGGTATGGATGGTGAGAGAAAGTTTATTAAAGAAAGCAGTAGCGTGAGCAAGTAGCTCAAGAACATGAGACACGCCTGTGGGAAGAGAAGCCAGAGTTACTATGAGTGTGTGGTTTTTAAAAAGTAATTTGTACTGTATGTAACTGCAAGGTTTTTTAAATAGTATTAGAAGGGAAATTGTACTCTAGTAACTTAAAGGCCAAGGATAGTTTGAGACCTAAAATTCAGAGTTCATGCTTATTGCTTCTCTCTCCAGCATCAGGAGGAAGTCATCTTTGCTCACAAGAGAAATACACTGTGAACCTAGTGTCATTAACTATATCTTTCCAGTTTACTGGAAACAGTATTACGGAGCTTTGAAGGGAGTTCAGTTTTCGTGTTCAAGAAATAGTTGTGATAACATGAGATCTACATATCGAAGAAAAAAATTCAGGTTGAACTCTGAACCCTTGTTGCCATGTCATGCACAGGCTTTCAAGATGAAGCGAGGTTACCATGACCTGACATCCCTAAATGAATTCATTGGGAAGTTGTACAACTGGAAAGTTCCAGATAGCTGATGTATGGGTTAGAGAAACCTATTACAGCAGTAAGAGGCCAAAAAGAGAATTGGACACAAGTAGAAATTATTCTTGACTTCTGTGAGAGTTACTGGATTCTGTAGATCACTTTTCTTAATTGTGACCACCGTATTAGAGAAGGGATTTTTAGGAGGTTGAAACAGATCAAAAGAAGCAAGAGTCTGTTCCAGTCTTGAAAAACTGATATTCTCTGCTTTCAGAATTGTAAAGGAAATAGTAAAGGTAGATGCAGATATGCTCTCTAAACCATAAACAAATTCTAGAATTCAACAGTAAGTACTCCTAAAGCTGTGGGAACAGCATGCTAGAAGTGAGTGAATCACGAAATCATAAAAATGTAGAGCTGGAAGGGACCTCAAGAGGCCATCTGGTCTATCCACCTGTGCTGAGGCAGGTTTAAGTATACCTAGAGCATCCCTGACAAATGTTTACTTAAACTGTTACCTCCAGTGACTTGGGACCTCTCTAGAGAACATATTCCAGTGAGTTAGAAAGTCTTTCCTAACTACATTGAAGGTCACCCTTTTGCCCTGAAGTAGGTGAAACTTGCAGTATTTCCTACCAAGTATAGCAGTAGAGAAATAACTAGTACAGCTATTTTACCAGAGGACTAGAGAGAGATTTTACAGGAAATAATATTCTGGGATATTAATGAGTAGCTAGTTTGAACTTCAAGGGTTTCTAAGGCCTGGGCCTTTAATAGTGTTCTTTGTGTGAAACACCATGTTTCTGGCATAGTAATAATATTTTTCCCCCAAGGAAGAATGAACAGGTTTACAAATCTTTGCCATGTAAATATTAGAAACAAAGCAATAATTATTACAAGAGTGATCTTTTGTTTAAAGAGATATGCAAGAATATAGTCATCAGCTCTCTGTTCATTAGGGTGTTGCCCATATTAAAGATTGGGCATCATTAACAGCATCTAGGTTGTTGTTTCTAGTGATTTTGTTAAATTGAATGAAATCTCTGATTACACATAATAAACAGACCAGGCATGTCTATCAAATGTTAATAGTTTGAAAAAAGGACAGGTGTGCTGAGTTTTTTTTGCAGGTAAATGTACTTGGTCTGAGTACTCAATAAAAGGTAATCCCATAGCTGAGTATCTAGTTGTCCTCTGTCTGTTTTGCTAGGTACATAATTAGTGTGTGAACTTTTCCATAACAGCATTTTACTATGCTTTTTTAAACCATTCCTCTAGGGTTGGGCTACTTTTCTTTTTCCTCTAAGGGATTATAAATTGCTGAGCAATTATTAGCAGATGAGAGATTAGGCATAGTATACTTTGGATCACTTGGCTGTTCATTTTCAGCACAGCCCAAAACTTTAGAATACTAAAAATAAAACCAATTTCTGTGAAATATGCTGCTGAGTTTTTGTAAGTTAATCAGTTTCAAACTGGAAGTGATCATCATAGCTCAATCTACTTTTCATAGTACTGAAAAGCCCTTAAGGAAAATGCCCGGCTGTATTTAGAGAAGATAAGTGAAAAAGAGTTTTATGTGGATGTACTTTGGGATTGTTTTCATTTTATTATACATTCATCCTCTCTGGCATCTGTGTTTTTAACAACTGAAAAATCCTCATTTGTTACATACTTAGTTACCTGTATAGAATTTAAATGTAATTATTTTAATGCAGTCGGAAATCCACCTCGTATCAAATTTTGAAATCTGTGTACAACTTTACTCTTCTATCTTAATTAGCCCCAAAAGCAGGATATAGCCAAGGAGCAACTCAATATACTCAAGCCCAGCAAACCCGACAAGTGACCGCCATAAAGCCAGCCACCCCAAGTCCAGCTACAACTACATTCTCCATATATCCAGTATCGTCCACAGTGCAGCCGGTAGCAGCTGCTGCAACTGTTGTTCCATCATATACGCAGAGTGCTACATACAGTACAACAGCAGTTACTTATTCTGGTAAGAATTTTGCATGTTGTATTACTGTGAGGTTGTGATTCATATTGTGGGAAAGGATTTTATAGGCTCAAAATTTTGTTAATTAAGTTTGTGTTTAGTTATGTAATAGAACACCAATAAATGTTCAGCCAGTTAGATCACTATATTGGCAAAACATTCGGATGCATGTTTAGAAAAGAACAATAGTTTTAGGTGGCCCTGTTTTTGTTTTGTATAAAAATTAAAGCTAGATTGCAGCACGCTTGGATGGTTTTGGGGGTGTACCAATAGGGGAAGGGAGCAGAGACCATGGGATGGAAAGAACAGGGAGACGTGTCCAGAGAAAACAAGATTTTTGGGAGGCAGTGTACTGCCATCAGACGACAATTGTGAGGAGTAGAGAAGGGCAATCCAGGACTCTGCATTAGTTTAATCTGATGGGGATGGGGAGATGAGTACAAGGGCTTCGCTTCAAACATAAGAGATTCAAGACTTGATTAAGAATGGAAGGAATCCTGTTGAGCATGTGCCTTGAAACAGGAAAAGCCTGATCAGAGGATTACAGTAGTTAAACTCTCCCTATCTATGATGATGGTAAACATGTTAGTCTAGTTCAGCAAAACAAACAAGGAGTTGGGGAGCACCTTTAAAGACTAACAAATGTATTTGTCTCATGAGCTTTCGTGGGAGAAAACACTGTGTCTGACAAAGTGGGATTTTCACCCACGAAAGCTCATGCGACACATAAATTTGTTAGTCTTTAAAAGTGCCCCCCAACTCCTTGTTTGTTCTCCCCATCTAACGGTTCATAGGAAAAACTGGCTCAGAGGTATGAAAGCCCAGTTTTCTTGATTTAGTCAACTGTGGTACTAGAAATCAAGAAGTTATAGTTAAAGCAAGTTATAAGCAATCTAACAGTTGGTTTGCCCCAAAGTGTATCTGAGGGTTCTGGGCGGTTCAAACATCAGTGGGTTGTGGCTGTTAAGCTCTGTTGTGGTTTTTATTTTTTTTTCCCCACATATGTGTGTCTCCTTTTCTCCCACAATCTTAAACAATGAATTGTGGTTATTAATAAACCTGAGTTTGTAGGAATATTCATTTTAAGTGTCTTTTATAAAATCTTCGGTGTGCCACACCCAGCCCTCTTAGATGTACTTGGAGTTCTGGCACATTATTGAATGGCAACTGTGATACTGCTGCCAGCATAACGGACCACAATATATTTAAAATTGTATAGCTACAAATTTTCATCTGAGGTAAAACATACTTCTGACATAAGTGGGAAACAGTATGTAAATTTGTACATCACAAAAGATCAAGTAAATTGCGATTATGTGATAAAATCACTTGACCACACAGTGCAACACAGGGATCCTGTCAAAATGTTTAGATCCCAAAATGTACATTTCTGGAAAAAATTGTATGTCATGCAGCATCCCTGGACTTAGCATGTATGTAACTGTGATATCCAATGGATAATAATGTAACATTAATCATATTTTAATCTTCGAGGTACCTCTTATTCTGGTTATGAAGCTGCAGTATATTCAGCTGCATCATCTTATTACCAGCAGCAGCAGCAGCAACAGAAACAGGCAGCGGCAGCAGCGGCTGCTGCTGCGGCAACAGCTGCCTGGACAGGGACCACCTTTACTAAAAAGGCACCATTCCAAAACAAGCAGCTGAAACCAAAACAACCTCCCAAACCACCACAGATCCACTATTGTGATGTTTGTAAAATCAGCTGTGCTGGACCACAGGTACTTGTATTACATGACAGTCTACTAAACCTCTTAGACATCATTTCATATAGTTTAAAAGCAGACAGTGTTTGAGAACAATTGTGCATTAAGGAAATTATTTAAAGAACTCTTGTAGGAGTAGTTTGCTGAAAAGTGTGCTGCTATGAAAGGAATCACTGATATTTGTACTCTACATGAACAACCGAATTCTACTTCCCGCCCCAGAAGTGTTTACATGTTCCATTTGAATCTGTTTTGCTCAGTAGCAAACTTTCTGGGGGCAGACTCCCTTCTCTGACCCATAGACCCTTGAGAATTTAAGCTTTTATGAAATGTATTGTTGGAAAATATTCTGCTTTGTAGTATTCTGTTTCTCCTTCTGGCACCCCAGTTTTGAAATGACTGAATGTGTGTATTCAGATTAACACAGTAATGAAGAAAGGAGTTCTTAGACTTGTGGTGAGAATATTTGTTGTTCCGCCTGTCACTTTAAAAAAGTGTCGTTCTCCTCCTCCTCCCACCTGGACTGCTCCTACCTATACAAGGACACTCTCAATTTAAAAAGTTTTATTTCGGACCTATCTGTATTTATGCAGTATCTCCTTCTGAATCATTGAGTTCTTTAGGGTGCTCTAACTCATTCAGAAGTTGGGTACAGCCAAATGCTTCAGATCATTTCATTATTAGTATTTGTCATTGACCAAAACTTGATGATTTGGGAAGTGGGAAAGTTAAAAAAGTCTATATTGCTTCTTGCCAACTATGGAGTTCTGTATATGATGAAAGGAATATTATTTCTTGCTTCCTCAGCAGTTGGTTTATGCCTCAAAGCATGCACACACTAAAACATCAGTGCTATGTGTAAGAAATATTTTCCCTACCAAAACTGTGTTGATTATTTCTGGCTTATTTTCTGGCTTATAAGATATTTTGTAACATGTTACGATTTACATAATTAGTCGAGAAAAAATAATTTAATGAGGATGTACCCTTTTTCACTGCATTTTTAAATAGACTTATAAAGAACATTTGGAAGGCCAGAAACACAAAAAGAAAGAAGCAGCATTAAAAGCATCTCAGAACACCAGCAATAGCAGTACTTCTGCTCGTGGAACTCAAAATCAGCTGCGCTGTGAGCTCTGTGATGTATCTTGTACAGGAGCAGATGCATATGCTGCCCATATTCGTGGAGCTAAACATCAGAAGGTAGGTGCTTTCTTCTGTTCTTTGTTAGCAGAAAGCTGATCAGAATCTTTTCTTATCTTTAAATAGATTAAGAGAATAAATATACAAAAAAACCTAAGTAGTTTTACTTAGGCTTGCACACACACACTCTTCTTCTTGGTTAGATTTATTGTATGTGTATGTATATTTAATATGTAATTATTTTTATTTTCATAATATATATAATAATGAATGCATGAGAGTGAGGGTTGGTTAATAGCGAGTTGAAAGACGAGTTTTTAGGAGGGCTAAATGTAGCAAAGGGGAAATGTGCCTTGGATCAGGGTGGAGTGGCCATGAGGGAACATCACAGAAGCATGAATAGAAGATAACAGGCAATTAATTGGGCACAGTATTGAGGATAGCTGGATGCTTGTTGCCCATCATAAGACTTTTAATGAATGAGTTACTTAGATCAATGGTTTTCAAACTTTTTCTTTCTCACAACCCAGTTGAAAAAAACCATATATGCCCGCAACCCAATAATTACATCTTTGAGCAATGCATTCCATCCAATCTTTTGGTGGCGGCAGCAGGGGGTACCACGACCCAGTACCTGAGCGTCTGTGACCTAGTACTGGGTCCTGACCCTAAGTTTGAAAATCACTGATTTAGATAGTAAGCACTTTGGGCTAAGGACTTTGAGGCACAATTTGGAGCACTTTCTGAATTGTTTGTGATAGTGCCCTGTGTGACCTGCATACGTGTTTAGATTTCATGTGGATTGCCAGGCAGCTATCAGATTATCTCACCTAAAATAGGCTAGATTCTTTCAAGAGAAATAACTCTGAAGGGTTCTGTATCCCATTACAAATTCCTTGAGCCATCCAGTCTTGGTTCTTGTATATAAATCACATTTTTAATGTCTAAGCAGAGCTGTACTGTTGACCAAGCCATGAAAAAGGAAACACTCAGTTAACAAAGAAATGTCTCTTGGACTATATATTCTTATTTTTCCTAAAATTGATATTTACGCTTCTTATTTATATAAACTTTATTTTACATGAAAAAACTGAAATATTCCACACAGTAGAATACTATACTACAAATACATGGTGTTGGCAAACAATCATCTTATATTTATTAAATATTTTTACTGTTGTTTTTCTGTTTTTTTTTTGTATTTGGGCATGGAGAGCCTTCTGTTTTCTGACCACATCTGTTTATTACTGCTAATTACAGTTGCCATGTGTGTAAAAATGTGGTGGGTGGAGTATTTCTATAAATCTGACGTTTACAGTTACTAAGAAAATCCATTATACAGGGTTGTTTAAATGTTGGTATTTTAAATAAAAAATGTTACCTTCCTGTGAAATTATTGTTCTGATGAGAAATGGGATTAGATTATGGGTTTTGTTTGTTTGTTAATGGTACAGTTGTCAAATTTAAGATAAATCCACTGCTTTTATCTCTTTCACACCCTCCCTTTTTCGTATTGTAACCTTTATTATTGAACATTTAGAATATACTTACAGGTTCCAAAAAAGAATATATAAGAAATCCTAACTGTGTCTCAGAAAACTGATATTTGATTTTATTTTAAAGGTCTCCTGCAGAGGACTTTATATGATGTATAAAGGAGACTTGAATACTTGTTTCCTGCTTGTTTTTTTACTGTAGATAATATCAGGAATGTTGGCTGGGTCTTCCCTGGTTTTGCTGAAGGACCTGTTAATGCTCATGTCAGTCCATTGTGGAATCTCACTCTCACACTCTAAATGATGGAGCAGGGTTATTGAATCTTTAATAATGACATCCATTCTCCAAAGTGTTCATTGGTCAAGGTAGTTTAGTAAGCTCCACACCAAGGGGCATGAAGAGAGGAAGAGAGCACATGAAACCTTAAACAAATTGACTAAAAATGTCTATTCCCCATCTCTCCATTTCTTGGCTTCTTGAGTCTTGTGATGTCATGTATTTACTAGATGTCCGCTCATCGTGAAGTTTTTCTGGGCAAGATAAAACCTGTATTTCTAATGTAAAAATCAAGCAGAGAAAAGTTCACAGATGGTCTAAAACTTTTTTTAAATGAATCTTTAAAGAAACAAAAATAAACACAAGTTCCTCCCCTCTCCACTTCAGTTCACCTTTTAAAGGAAGAGTGGCCATTTTAAATAAATAAGTAAATAAACCAACTGGTTCATGTTTGTTTTTTTAATGAGGAGTCTTTTTGTTCTTTTAGGTGGTTAAGTTGCACACAAAACTAGGCAAACCCATTCCTTCGACCGAACCAAACGTTGTTACCCAGGCTACTTCCTCAACATCCGCATCTGCTTCCAAACCAACTGCCTCTGCTTCAAATATTGCAACCAGCAGCAGCACTGTGAACTCTTCCATTACATCTTCTGCAGTGAAAATTCTTACTCCCACGGCAAACACGTCGATTAACACAGCATCCAACAACAAAGTGTCCGTAGTTGCTGCTAATATAGCTGTAAAGAAAATATCTACACCGAAAATAAACTTTGTTGGCAAGTACAGAAGTCAGTCTTCATTTTGAAACCTAACCTACTATAAGGATTTTAAATCTATGTATATATCTAGTCTGTAGGATCTCAGTAATGGAGACACTTATGCATATGCATAACTTTATGTATGTGAAACAAACAAGGAGTCCTGCAGCACTCTTAAAGACTAACAAATTTATTTGTCGCATGAGCTTTCATGGGAGAAAATCCCAAACGCTTTGACCAAGTGGGATTTTCTCCCACAAAAGATCACGCAATAAATAAATTTGTTAGTCTGTAAAAGTGCCACAGGACTCCTTGTTTGTTTTGCTGAACTAGACTAACATGGCTCCCTCTTTGGAATTTATGTATGTGAATAGCCCTGTTGATTTCAAGGGAGCTACTCCGTGTGGACAAAGTTAAGTGCATGTGTTGGCAGCATTGGGGGGCTATGTGTTCTGTTTAATACAAACATGCAGTTTTGGGATGTTTTTTGGATCAATTCAGCAAAAAAAAATTCTCTTTATGAAAGGAATTCTACAGCAAGTTACTTCTGAGAGGGAAAAAAAGTTCTTTGGTTGCTCCCTTTCAATCTTGCCTCCCACTTGCAGAACACTAAACTGAATTTAATAGAAGTTTGAGTTGTTATACAAGCCTGCCAAGTCTTTACTGTGAAAATGGAGAACTTTGGTCAACAGATTTTAAAACTTTGGTACCATTAAATTTTTTTTTTTAAATTACCCTAAATATTGATTTTTAGCTGAACTTCTATAGTGCTATCTGTTTAATTGAATGTGTAAGGTGTTTAAATTTACTCATGAAAGAATTTAGAAAAAATGGTGGCACTCTGGGCAAAATCTTGATATTTTCAAATAAAGTCTCTTTACTCTGTAGTTATTCTGTAAGCATGTAATCCATTTTGCCAAAATTAACAATTCATTTTAAACTTCCTTGATTTTAGGTGGTAATAAGCTACAGACAACAGGAAGTAAACAGGAAGATATGAAAGCAGCTGAAAATGTAAAGAGTACTCCTGTTGCTATAGTACAGACCCAGGAAGTAAAACCAGATGCAGCATCAGAACCAGTGACTCCTACAACTCTTGCTGCTTTGCAGAGTGATGTCCAGCCAGTGGGCCATGACTATGTGGAGGAGGTATATTAGTCTGAAAACCCTCTTAGTACATTTTTTTTTGAGTGAATAAAATGCATGGGTTAGGATTACAAAGCAAGACTCCAGTCCTGCAAAGATTTATGCATGTGCTTAAGTTCACACATTGTGAGTAGAACCTTCAAAGTCAATGGAACTATTCACAGAGCAGCATAATAAGATGTGTATATTAGTTTTGTAGGACAAAGGTCAAAGTTCAGTATACTGAAGATTTTCCACTATTTGTTGGTTTGTCATTTTTTATTTGTGGTTTTTTATTTCAATCTAGGGAGTTAATAAAAGAAGTGTATTTTTAAGCTCTTTTGGCCATGAACCATGTGTTTGTTTTTTTTGTTTTGTTTTTTTAAGTACCTGGCACAATAGAGATTTGGTCATGATTGACAATTTTTATCTTGAGAGTACCTCTTTTAAAGTGTATACGTTAACTTTTTTTAATTAAAAAAACCCCAAACAAACAAAACCCACCACCACCTAATACCTATTAATAATAAAATACATTATTTTATTTCCAAGGTACGGAATGATGAAGGGAAAGTAATCCGTTTTCACTGCAAACTTTGTGAATGCAGTTTTAATGATCCTAATGCGAAGGAGATGCATCTAAAAGGAAGACGGCACAGACTTCAATATAAAGTTAGTTGAGATACTGCTGATGGTATTTTAAACTTTACCAGACCTGAATTGCAATAACTTGTTACTTAGATTCAAGATTAGTGGTTACCAGTACCAAATGGTAAATAAAAGGATAGAGAAATGTTGCATTTATCTTTCTTGGTATATTTTTAAGATGATATTTGGTGGCTTAAAGAGGTGATATGTGCTATGACTTTTTTAATGAAATCTTTGAGTGACACTGTTGAGTTTATTTGGAACACTAAAATGCAGTGTGTTGTAATTAAAGCTACAGTTCATTGCTACATGTTCTTTACTTTGAATTAGGAATAGTACAGGATTAGCATCAGGCATGTTTTATGGAATATTTTTCTTTAAATTCACTTACTTGGGGTGATAGAGTGAAACTTGCTATTTGTGGTAGTATTTTTTTAAATTTTATATTAATTCTGAGTATGGCTCAATTATTCTACAGTCTCGTAAATGTGAAGAGTACATTTCCTAAAACCAGGGTGAAATAAATGTAAAACCAACATTTAATTCTATCTCTGAAACACTAGAAAAAAGTAAATCCAGATTTGCAAGTAGAAGTAAAGCCCAGTATACGAGCAAGGAAAATTCAAGAAGAAAAGATGAGAAAGCAGATGCAGAAAGAAGAATATTGGAGAAGGCGAGAAGAAGAGGAACGCTGGAGGATGGAAATGAGGTAACATCTAATATTGTAAATATTGAATGAATTGGACAGAAGCTGCAGTCAGGTCATCTGAAGTGGGTGTTATCCTATTGAACTCTCTCCTGGTCAGCGTTCATGTTGAGGACTCTATACCCTGTTGTCTTCAAAGAGGCCATCATACAACTCAGCATTTTTCATTTGATCCACCTGAAGAATACAGGTCTGTTTAAAATTGTCTGTGTTTAAGAACAGAGGTTTCTTTAAGCTTGACCATTCATCGTTTTTTAGTCCTTTTGGAGTTCCCAGGTAGGTCGTGACTACTTAAGATGAGATAGTGAATAGTTGGGAAGTATTGCCTATACAGAGAAGGATTGGGATATCGTACAGAGAGATCTGGATGATCTTGTAAACTGGAGTAATAGAAATAGGATGAAATTTAATAGTGGAAAGTGCAAGGCATTTAGGGACTAATAACAAGAACTTTTCCTATAAGATGGGGACACATCAGTTGGAAGAGACGGACTTGGGGATGTTGGTTGATCACAGGAT
Source organism: Pelusios castaneus (assembly GCA_007922175.1). Taxonomy (NCBI): domain Eukaryota; kingdom Metazoa; phylum Chordata; order Testudines; family Pelomedusidae; genus Pelusios; species Pelusios castaneus. The sequence continues at coordinate 2,160,092 of ML685863.1, read as the reverse complement.
GACTATGAGCTGCCAGTGTGATATGGCCATGAGAAAAGCTAATGTGGTCCTTGAATGCATCAGGCGAGCTATTACCAGTAGAGATAGGGAGCTGTTAGTACCGTTATACAGTGCATTAGTAAGACCTCTTCTGAATATTGTGTACTATTCTGGTCTCCTATGTTTAAGAAGGATGAATTCAAACTAGAACAGGTGCAGAGAAGGACTGCTGGGTTGATCTGAGGAATGGAAAACCTGCCTTATGAGAGACTATTCAAAGAGCTTGACTTGTTTAGCCTAAGCAAAAGAAGGTTGAGTGGAGATATGATTGCACTGTATAAATATGTCAGAGGGATAAATACCAGAGAGGGAGAGGAATTATTTAAGTTCGGCGCCAATGTGGACACATGAACTAATGGATATAAACTGGCCATCAGGAAGTTTAGACTTGAGATTAGATGCAGGTTTCTATCCATCAGAGGAGTGAAGTTCTGGAATAGCCTTCCAAAGGGAGCAGTGGGGGCAAAAATCTACCTGGTTCCAAAACTGAGCCTGATAAATCCATGGAGGGGATGGTGTAATGGGACAGCCTAGTTTGGCAATTGACTGATCTTTGGCTCCTAGTGGTAGATATGCTGATGGGACAACTGATGGGGTGGGTTCTGAGTTATAACAGAAATCTTTGTTGGGTATCTGACTGATAAGTCTTGCCCACATGCTCAAGAGTTAACTGATTGCCATATTGGGCTTGGAAAGGAAAGCCTCCCCCTACCCCCAGCAGATTGACAAAGGGCTGTGGGGGGCTTTGACTTCCTCTGTAACATGGGGCATGACTCAGTTGCTGATGGTTTCTCTGTACCTTAAAGTCTTTAAATCATGATTTGAGGACTTTAATAACTTAGTCATAGGTTAGATGTTTATTGCAGGAGGAGGTGGGTGAGGTTCTGTGGTCTGCATTGTGCAGGATGTCAGTCTAAATGGTCATATTGTTTGCTTCTGGCCTTAGAGTCTATGAGAATAGTAACAATAGAAAACTGCACTTTGCTATGTAAAGAATATTCTTTGATTCATGTAATTCAGACGCTATGAGGAGGACATGTACTGGAGGAGGATGGAGGAAGAGCAGCATCACTGGGATGACCGTCGCAGAATACCTGATGGAGGATATCCTCATGGTCCTCCAGGACCTCTAGGCCTGCTGGGTGTTAGACCAGGAATGCCTCCTCAGCCCCAGGGACCAACTGTAAGTTTCTTAAATTGGAAAATAAAATTTGAAGTCTCATTTATTCTTTAGTCAAGCATAGTTCTTGGGCATATTTAACCGTAGTCGTCTTCATTACTACCTTAAACTGTGTCAAGATTATTCTCTAACTAAGTGCTTGGAAAGGTTAAATAAAACCCGATATGCCAAATTCTGGGCTTCAGTGGGACTCTGTACCAGAGTAAGGGTCTGTCCATATGAGTCTTGTTGGATTCAGTGTCAGTATATGAGCACATTAAAAGTACATTTGAACAGCATCACATGCAAGTCCACCTGCATAAATTTACTGTGAATTAAGTCATATGTAATATTATTTTCAAGAAACAGCAATAAATGTTTTTAAACATTTTTTGCATTGATTAGTAAATATATAACCAGTTCCCAGTTAACGGTAAGACAACCAAAAATTAAATTATTGAAAAGAAAGAGGATAAAAATTAAAGTGGTTAGATTTTGATAAACTGTGTATTTCCTTATAGCTAGGTTCAGCAGAATTTGTTTTTTCTAACATTGAAGGATAATGTCCATGTTTATTTTTAAGCATTTCTTTATTTTTATTGATTTACATTTTCACAGTTGCAGAAAATTAGGGGATAGGAGTCAGACAATAATAATTTAATGAATGTAGGCATTGAGATTCAAAAGTTGAAGTTTTATAAGTTAAAACACAAATTTTCAGTTCTATATCTGGGTATTTGAAGTCAGCATCCTTAAACTCTAAGTTTTTTCAAGCAGACTTTTCTTACTTAACCTAAATTTGCAGATACGCAATTACCTTTTTTTCCATCATGGTGTATGGGGTGGGGTGAGGGGGTGCAACGTTTATCTATATGTACTGATAAAAATCTGATCCTTCCAACCTTACTTTGTGCTTGGTTATATGCATGTTTTCTTGAGTAGTATAAAAGTTACTATGTCCTTAACTTTTAGTTTTGTTGCTTTTTTAAATTTTTGGGTTTTGTATATATGATGCTGTAACTTAGCACTTTTTCTGGGGGCGGGGAAGGGGGGTTGTTTTTGTTTTTAGTAAAGTTTTCTTGCTAGACTTCACTATGATACCATTCCTTGAATTTAAAATAATAATTTTTCTCAATGTAGCCTTTGCGTCGACCAGACTCATCTGATGACCGTTATGTAATGACCAAACATGCAGCTATTTATCCAACTGAGGAAGAACTTCAGGCAGTCCAAAAAATAGTTTCCATCACCGAGCGTGCTCTGAAACTTGTTTCTGACAACATGACTGACCATGAAAAAACCAAGGGTAAAGAGGGTGATGATAAGAAAGATGGCAGTAAAGACAGGTATGCCTGTCTTCTGTTTTAAAACAATTTGGGCTGAGGAGAAAGTCATTCCATGTTTCTCTACCTAGCAGCTTCGCTAGTGTCTTCTGAAATTCTGTTCTCTCTAGGTTCTAACATAGCATGAATTACTATAGTATCTGAATATTTGAAGTGCTCTGTTTTACTTTATGCTTTTTATCTTCAAAGTTGTTTATGAATGTTGAATATGATTTGAAGCACTACTTGTAAATATAATTTCACTTCCCCACAGAGCGTTGAAAGGAGTTTTACGGGTAGGAGTTTTGGCTAAAGGCTTGCTTCTCCGTGGAGATCGAAATGTCAACCTTGTTTTGCTGTGTGCTGAGAAGCCTTCAAAGGCATTACTCAGCCGTATTGCAGAAAGTCTCCCCAAACAACTTGCAGTAAGTATGGTTTAGATTTGGTTTGGATTTTTGAGAAGATGCCATAAAGAATATTTTCAGGAATCAAATGATTTGTAGGGCTTACTGTGCCCCATTTTTATAGGAGGGGCATTTAAAAGTTGTGTTGTACTTTCCCAGTAGTTGTATCTGAATTCAGTGCCCATGGTAGATGTCTTTTCTGCTCACTGTATGGATAAACATGAAGTGGGACTGATTTCACAAGATCATGGAAACATTTGTTCTGTTCTTCATGCATGGTGCCAGTTCATAGATGATGTGATCCCTCCCTCCCTTTATATTTATAAACAAAACTTCGTGAATGAAGTAAATGGTCTGCCGTAAATCCACAAATGTAAAAAAAATTCATACTTAAGACCATAGTTCCATCCCTCAGCTACTCCAGAAAGCATATGCATATTATGGAATCCTAGAAGGTTTGCAGTATTATCCTCTCTTCTGATATCACTTGGCAGAGGATAATATTAATGCTGGCAAAATGGATGAATTAAGAATTAATTAGCTTTCACTCAGAATTTTTTGTTTGCTTTTGTTGTAAGCAAATGTGCTAACCTTGGGCCAGGTCCTTGAGACCAACCATTTGCCCAAGCAGCTTGTGGAGGAGTGAGACAAAGGTGCTTGCAGCTTGGGTCATTAGGAGCCAGTCATTTTGATCTTAAGTTCCAAAGGCATAGCCGTGTCAATCTAGTTCAGCAAAACAAACAAGAAATCTGGTGGCACTTTTAAAGACTAGCACATTTATTGATTGCACGAGCTTTTTGTGGGAGAAAATCCCAGTTCGTGAGATGCTTACAATAGTCTGAGGACTACTCCTAAGTTACTGCATGGACTGTTAACTGCCCCATGGGCCATTCCAGCAACCAGGAATAAAGTGAACATAGCAGTTCTGCACTAGAAGGGGTTGTGGGCATAGAAACCACTGCTTCAGTCCTGGGCCATTTAAAGATTTCTCCAAAGAAGGGGAATCCTTCACTGATTAGTTAGACTGGATGTAAGGCTGTTTTGAATTTAAAAACTGCTGAGAATCTGACCTCCTTATTTAATACATTTTATGTATGGATTTCCTCAGTGTGGTGTTTTTAAAAATGCTCTTAGGGTAACTGCTACATGGTTTTAGTTAATGTCTCTGATGAGCTATATGGCAGTCATATTTTTTTAAAACTGCATTATTAAAACCATATAATTATATATCAAGCAGACACCACAGTCATATTACAGGTCTCTGACCCTGTTAGAATGAACATGTTCCCATTCTATATTTTTTGTAAGTGCTAATAAATGGAATTACTTCTCATTTTTTCATTATTTAGGTAATAAGTCCTGAGAAGTATGAAATAAAGTGTGCAGTATCAGAAGCAGCGATAATTTTGAATTCATGTGTGGAACCCAAAATGCAAGTTACTATCACATTGACATCTCCAGTCATTCGGGAGGAGAACATGAGGGATGGAGGTTGGAAAGTTGTTAAAGATGTTACTTCTATATTACCAGTTTTTGTATATTTATCTAGTCTGTTTAAGATGACATTAAGTCCTGGAAGGCAACATGCTGGCATAATATACATATTTGATAGAAATCTTACTTATTTAGCAACCAGTCTTACTAGAGAACATTTCCTAAAAATAAATGCTTATATGATGCATTTATTTAATTCGAACAATGATTTTTCTTCCCAGTTTAATGTCCAACCTCAGCTTTCTGGAAAAGGTACTAAATTGTGTGTCTTTCTTTTCCCTTCCCCTCTTATAAAATTCACTTATTCGAAAAGTTTTACAGCAAGTGGTGACAAGTTTGCCCTAAGAGAATCTGCAGCATGCTTGGGAACTTAATCTTTAGATCTTAACATTCTGGTTTTGAAACTGGATTTGTTTTGCTACCACTTGAATCTTTAAAATGGCATTGCTGCATATAATATTCACACAATGATTTTTGATGTTTGTAGTACTTCTGGCTTTGCCTGGAAGAAGATAAGTTTTCCAGCTGTCTGAGGTTGCTCTTTGGACGGGAGTGCTTTTTGTAAATATACAGGCTTCTGGTATTAAGATCTGAGTATTTTATCCAAAAGGCATACACAGAGTTGTACAGTAGCAAGAAATGGTTTGGTCACTGAGTTATAGTAGAAGTTGGTCGGAGCTCTTAAACCAATTTACATTTGTTGAATATACAGTACCACTTGTGCCGGCAGTGTTGCTTTAGGGTCTGTTCTGTAACACTTTCAAAGCTCCAAAAGCTTTTAAGCCAACAAGCATGATTCATGTCTGCAATATGTTGGTTCTATTGTTCTGTGGGTCAGATAAAATTAACTTTGTTTCCTTTCATCCTGTGTTTTTGTAGTCAAAAAGACATAACAGGCAGGGTCTCATGTTGACTCTGAACCGGCAAGCAGGCAATTTAAGTCTGCATTAACACTTTCATGATGCAGGTTGGGAAAATAAAATAAGTGTATGTGTGTATGTACATGTGTGCATGAGTATATACATGTGTGTATATATATATATAATATATATATGTATTTAAAGCCATGGAATTAATTCTTTTATTTCATCTCAGCAGTTTTATCTCTTTTAAGATGTGAGGTTTTTCCTTGCATTAGATGTTTTATTTTTTAAATTAGAGAATTATAATCAAGCTTTGTTTTCAGAATTGCTCCCTATACCAGAAAACAAAGCTGGAAGATGTGTTCTCTGGATTGGATGACTTTTCTTTTTGATCTTTTCTGAGTTGTGTGTGTATTTCCAGCTATACAGGCTTTGTACAAATACTATTACATCAGACTCAGCCATTTCTCTTCTCACTTTTGGCAATAGAAATTATGCTGGAAATGTGATACGTGGTTCATCTGAACTGAATCATACAAAACATTTCACTTCATTACAATTTTTAAAAAAAAAAAAAATGCAGTCACCTTTATAAGTTTGATTATAAATGCTATGCAATTAGATGAATTTTAACCGTTATCTTTATTCCTTAATGTACTGTGTAAAGTTAGTTAGTCTAGACTGCAGTTCTAAACTACAATAAAATTGATTTGTGGCCTTTAGAATTTAATACTAGAATAAAAAAATTAAAATAAAATAAATCACAGGTGTTTTTCAATAAATTACTTGATACTTTATGCCTCCCAAAGGAAACAAAACTTAAATTTTTGTCTGACCCAGATTTGAGTTAGAATTGCCATTCTGAATTTGAGTCACCTGCTGAGTTGAGGGTATTGCTTTTAGGGAAGCAAGATCAAACAAGATGGGAATAGATTTAGCTTCAAGACACTGAGCAGTTGTAAAATGGATGTGGGGAAAAGTTCACCTGTGAAACTAGAAGAGTGCAGAATATTAAACTGCTGATTATTGCAACAAACCAGATCTTTTTATGAAGATTGCTACTTATTTGCTGCAGAATAACAATGTTTTTTTTTCTTACTGCAGCTCCTAATGCTCTGTGTCTTAAAATGGGTTAAAGTCTCTTGCTGACTTTGGGGGACCTAATTTGGATGATAAGGAAGGCTTTGCCGGAAATAATAGTTTGGTTAAAGATGAGACCGTGATTTGCACGTGAAGTAAAATCATGTTTATTGTGTAATAATAATTTCATTAAATGACAAAAGGATAAAAAAAATGAATTATATTAAAAAATAAAACTGTTAACCGCATGACAATGGTCCCATACACTGTTGTGTGTTTGACAGCTGTGCAGTGTTTCTTTGGATTGATTTTGAATCTGATATGTTCAAAATGCTCTAACCCTTGCTGTGGAATCTTTCTCTCAGCAAACAAAGTATATTTATGTATGTGTGTGGGGGGTGTTTTATCCTTAGTTTATCAGCCCCGGTCCAAAGCCTTCTAGCGGAGAGAGTTGAGTCCTATCAGGGGTTGCTGCCAAGACATCGGAAGGATTTTTGACCAAGGTTTTCTAAAGCTCAGTGTCACACCTGCCATATTGCACAAAGGAGGGGGTTTGGTTGCATAGTCCTAGCATTTGCTGTTATTTTGTGTTTTTTTTTTTTTTTCTTTTTGTCTTTGTCTCTCTTCTAGAATTAAGCAGTGTTCACACTAGTTTTGAAACAGTTGACTGGGAAGTACATATTTGACATAATGGAACTTACTGATTTTTGATATACCTGTTAACTTTTAATGAGGAAATAGTGTGGACACAGCATGTCTTCTGACTGAAGATTAACCCCTTATGTTTAGGTTATTTGTAGAATACAAGGCAAGAATTTTTACTTGTTTTTGTAAATTATCAGTTTTTGTTCTATGTTAACAGGGTGGTAGGCTAGGAGTCTGATTTACACTATAGTCTTTAAGGGGTTAATCCACTTAAAATGTAAAACAGGTGCAAAAATCCACAAATGAAATTTTACAAGAGTTTCTCTAATGTATTTTCTGCCAAAATTTATTCTCAGTTGCAATAGGTGCCTTGGAATCTTATCATTTTCCACAATAGTTTTAAGTATCAAGATTATTCATATAGTCTCCATTATCAGTGGCACATGGCATATTTCAGATCCATGTTTCCAGCAAAGTAGAATTGTCTCCTGTGCATTAAAATGTAAATATTTCATGACAGAATTATTTTTCGAAGTATTTCATTGCTAGAAACTGGGTAATTGGAGTTTCAAGTTACATAATAAATTATTATGCTGAAAGGTTGCACAGTGTCACCTATTTGCACATTTGTGCTATAAGAATGTAGATAACTGATACACAGATGCTGCTTAACAACCCATGAGTGTGCGTTAATTTCTCAACCTCCCTGGGGCTTTTCTATTACCGTTTTTTTCTCTAAGTGTATTCACTGCCTCCTATACTCATGTTATGCTCCTTTCTTAGATTGCCTTACTTGACAACTTTTTTTCCATAGGTTTACTATTCTTGACTGAAATAGTTTTACTCCTAATGTCTTCATTCACTCCTTGAACCCTTCATCAGTGTGAATGGCTCTTCATTCCATTTATCAAATACTCAGTAATTTTGTATATGCTTTTAAGGTTGTATCCAAATTTTCCCCAACAGCAGTTCTTAATATAGAATCATTGTGGTTTTTTATGTTTCACCTTGTGTAGAGCAAAATAAGTTTTCTAATAAAAAGGAGACCAAATCCAAACCTAGTGTTCCAGATTAAATTTTTAATAATGATATTGCATATTTAAAGTATCATATGCTTTTTAACTGGAGGTGCGTTTTGATAGCCTATTGACTTTTTTCTTTATTCATATTTTGACAACTGCCTTGAAGTTTTCCCCTAAATATTTTTTAAGTCAGTATGCTTCATGAGTGTTATGCTGAATATAAACATATTTTTTGTTTGGCTCTCCATGTCACATTTTCAAAATCTAGACTGCTTTTAATATATTGTCCACCCCTTCTGACTGAGCCAAATGGAGTTTTGTTGAATTAGTCTTCTATATTACCACTATATTTTGTTACTCACCATGAAGGCCATTTTTATATATAATAAGCTAGAAGAAGTTATAAAACTAATAGAGTTACATCATTGATATTTTCTTAGTCAGCAACTATTTAGAGACACTCAGTGTTTCCTATATTGTTGGGACACCCAATATGAAAAGCTTATTGTATCTTTTGGTCCCTTACTAGGTAGTCATGTTCAGTATGTTTTTCTTTTTGAACATTTAAATATACAAGATCCACTGTGTTTCCCTCATCTACCAAACATTCTGATACTGCTTCTATTGCTCTTTTCTTTTTTTCTCCTGCTTAGACTTAACCAAGATACGCCTTTTCAACTGTTCATTAATATTTCCTAGATGAAACTAGATTGTGCATGCATACCCACCCTTCATGGAGTTGTAGAAGCTATAGAAATTAGAGAAATTATAACAAAGTTATTACACTTATTGGAATTCTAGAGAGCATTTCACATTCTTTCAGTCATATTTCTTAAAAAATTAATATGTAATTATATTTTTACAGACCTTGAGTGCATCCAGGTCATATTTGTCATACTTGCCCATTTTTATTAGGAGTAGGTCCAGAGTGGCCCGAGACCATTTAAGTTGTTCAGCAAATTCAGTTTGTTCTAAATTCTACTCCATTAAAGTGGATTTTTGTGTTCCTTCTGTCTGTATTTTCTGTGCTGGTGCACTGTGTCCAACCATCCTTCCTTCAATATTTAATTTTAGGGGAAATTTGTTTTTCCAGAGTTAGCTTGTATGGATAACTGCAATCTAATCAGCAGTATCTTGAAAATAAGATTGAGAGCTAAAATTGTGTTATGCTCTTGATCTTTATACTGAGTTATGTTCTAATCCCAATTAAAGGGATTTTACTGATATGTTGGCCAGGGGTTTAAACTCTATATGGCATGTGTGACATTGAAGCTACTTTAAGGAAGTGTCTTGCTTACCTGGTCAAACACCCATTCCTCACTGCATTTTGCCAATTCAATCCATTTTAGATGTAACCTCGGGTATGGTGAAAGACCCACCGGACGTCTTGGACAGGCAAAAATGCCTTGACGCTCTGGCTGCTCTACGCCACGCTAAGTGGTTCCAGGTTCGGAACATCATTTTACTTTCTTCTTGTAGCCTTATGTGAGATTAGTTCAGTTGCAATATAAATGTTTGACTGTGCGAAAACACTCAAGATTGCCCATGGTAATAATACTTAACATTTTTCTGGTCCATTTAATTTAAACATAGAAATCTCAGTATGGAAGAACTGCTTTATGCAGTTATTGCTGATCTGACAAACTCTTTTTCTGGTCATTGAGAAGGCGACGTTGAAAGCTTGACTCGCTTTTAGTGATCATATGCTGTGTGTATTTGTAATATATTCCATAAGGCTGCAGAGTAACTTTGCTTTAAATAATGGAGTATGTGTTTAAAGCTTTGTGTTTAGATTTAAGACTTTTTTCCTATTTCTTGAAGTGCATTAAGTGTAGGGAATGAAAGGTGAGAAATAACTGTTTGGTTTAGTGACTTTGCACTCTGGCAAAGGCACAACAAAGAAACCAAACAGATTCCCTTAACCTTTCAGTCTCTATACATGCTTTTTAGACCTTTACTCTTTTTATTTCTAATATAGAAAGATATTGTATGTATTGTTACAAATGAACATAGGTCAAAGTGTACAGGGAATCAAGAAATATTACTCTTGTATAACCTGTGCACTTTGACTTCTACCACCTTAAGTTTACTAACCCTGGCATAAAATACTGCTGTAAATGGCAGCTCATGAATGCAATTTTAGAATGATTTGTTTCTATCCTATATCTGAGCTTCCATTGAACAGTGGTGTTTTAGCTTTCAACCTGTGGCCTGCTTTCTGTAGGTGCTGGGATTAAATTAACTTGATTTTGTATTGCTCTCAAGGCTAGAGCTAATGGTCTACAATCCTGTGTGATTATCATACGTATTCTTCGTGATCTCTGTCAGAGAGTTCCAACTTGGTCTGACTTCCCAAGCTGGGTGAGTAATCTTATTTTGCATGCATGTCATTAGTAGCTGCTGCTGCCACTGCATATGATGATCCAGCTTTGACAGGGAGAGTGCTGGAAATTTTCTAAACCACCTCAGTATTAATTTCTCTTTGGACAAGTCCTAAGATAGTGAGAAGGCTATGAAGAAATTTACCAAATCACTTCTGATTACCTGAAAGTAGTATGTCAGAGTTAAATGTTTTCGTTGGCTTTAAAATATTAGAGCAAACTAACCATAGTGCCAGATTCTGTGCTGCATCTCTTGAAAGAGCCAGCACAGCTCAAGGGGAGAGAGGGCACAGGTGCCCGCCTTGAACCACCAGTGTTCTTGGCTGCTGAGGGGGCTGAAACAGTCCCCAAGAGATATTTGAGAGCCTTGGAGGCTGCTCTGATTAAGACAACCTTCCTCTGGCTGCCCTATGGTTCACAGTGGCACTTAAGTGGTAAGTATCAAGTTTGTGGCCCCAAAACAAACCCCGTACACTGGAGCTTGTGTGGTGGCAACACAGTGCCATTTGTATTGGCCCTATGGATCTGCTGCTTTTGGGTGAGGTATATGAGCCCAAGCTGGTATACAATCAGCCTTATAGTTTCTTTAGCCCTCTACATAAAGCTACAGATTTCTGCAGGGGAAAAAGGCATTTAGAGTTTCATTACTTATGGTTTGAACTCCCTCTTCTAAGAAAATGAAAGTAAGGCTTTCACTATTTAAAACAAGAGTGGGGAACCGAGGGTACAGGAAATTTACTACTATGATCTTCATTGACAAACTTCCTAGCAGCCCTGAGAAATTCAAGTGTAAATTCTTTTTCTACAGAACAATTTATATAATGCATTGCATACTGTTTTTTTAAAAAAAAAAAAGACATCAGAACAACATTTAGGTTGCAAAAAATCAAATGCTCAAAAATTAGGAAATGTCAAAATTTAAGTCACTTTGTGTGTTGTAAATTCTACCGCATTGTTCCTATGCATTATGATCCATTATTTATTGAATGATCATACACTGTTTGTTTTTTTTTTTTTTTCCCCTCCACATGACCCTTACCTGATTTGGTACATAGGATGGACAGTGCTCAGAGAATGAGGCAGCTATTCAGTATTTTTATACTCCCCATTCAGTTAGTAGTCCTTCGTCCCTCTTTTACCAGATACCCAGCCAAAGCCCCCAATGAATACAGAATTATTTATTTCCTCATTGTCTTTTTAGGGCACTGATCACCTTAGTGTGCAAGTGCCTCATTAAACAATGAATTTTTCTATACTGCAAAATAAAAAGTATTCCTCTTTTCAGTTAGGGAAGCTAAGTCATAGAGACCACACAGTGAATCAGTGGCAAACCTAACACTAGAACAAAGAAACTCCTGATTCCCAACCCTATCCTGTCCTCATTCTTTCAGATCATATAAAGGCTTATTGCCAAAGCTGCTGACTGTTCACAGCTTCCATTGACTTCAGTTGCAGCTGTGAGGGCTCCACATGTCTGCATATCTGGCCCTAGGTATCTCAAGTTGAGCAGAGCAGAAATGAGGAACACACAATTAGTAGCCACTTAACAAAATGTGGGTTTAAGCTATTTGTTCAGCATTATATTGAAAGACTGACAGAAGCAGGGATAGAATTTAATTCTCCTGTATGCCATTCACCTGCCTTAACCACAAGCTCATCCTTTCTCTTCCTGCAATTCCCCCTCTGCCTTGTTTTCTGCACATCTTCAAACTGCTAGAACTAATGAAGCATAGGATGTTACAAATAGCCTAATCCATTACATGACTCTGATTCATTCTTGTATACTGAATGAAGCAGGGATTCTCTGAAAAAGTCTTTAGTTACCTGATCATGTGCTATCAGAATGCATGTGCACAAAGGGGCAGAATTAAGGCTGCACAGGCAACCCAGACAGCAAATGTTTCCTTATTTTCTAACGCTCAACTTAGTGATCTAAGTCAGGCCTCAACAAAATTGGCTCCCAGCTAGAGCCAGCAGTTTTATTTTTGGTGGGTGCTCCTCCATTGCATTTCCATAGTGGAGTTAGGAGCCAGGCTACAAACCCTGGTCATCATGGTGACCTGACACCCTGGTATTATCGAGCCCTGATCTAAGTAATGTTCTTCTAGTGGGTTTCTCTTTTTTTGGTATGGCATCCCCTATCTTTTCAAAAAAGCAAATTATTTTTATGTCCAACTGTATCATCCCTGCCATCATACATCATCTGTTGTAGGGTTTGAACCCTGAACCTTCAGCTGTGCCACACAGCTTGAGCTACAGAACTAACTGTTTGATCTTAGGTAATTACCTCTTGGGATGGACAGGGTCGATTAGGCCAAATCTGGCTAAGCATATGCATGCATGTTCTCCCTCTCTCTCACCCTCCACTCTCAATCCAGGAAAGGAAACAGGAGCCAAGCCCAGATTGCCCTCTCTCCACCTCCATCACATACCCCACCCTACCCCTGAAGAGCATATCCATTTCTAGGATTCCCAGTGCTGTGGGCCAGGCTTTGATTGTTTTTGTTCAAGGCACTATTTTGGCATGCTGCAGCAAATGACATAAAGGGAAATTGTGGTTTATTTATCTCAGCCAAACTTGAACAGAATTTCGTGGGTCAAAGAAAAAGTACTTTTCTAACGTTAGGATGTTCTCCCTGCTGAATTTCAAAGGCCTAGGAGATATTGGAGCATCGCAAATAAAGTCATAAGTATTTTTTAATGGGAAGTGTTAGGCAACCAAAATGTAGGGTTTATTACTCTGAGGCCATTTTTTAATCATGAATCAACTGTCTCAAAATCAACTGGACACAATATTCTTTATGTAACTATTAAGCTTCATGTATCAGAAGATCTGAGTTGAATTGTAGTATGGTCTCTTTGCTTTATTTACTTTTTTAAAAGTAGCCTAGTAAACCAGTCTCTTTCTGTTCTTGGTGTAGGCTATGGAGTTACTTGTAGAGAAAGCCATCAGCAGTGCTTCTGGACCACAAAGCCCTGGGGATGCACTGAGAAGAGTTTTTGAGTGTATATCTTCAGGAATTATCCTTAAAGGCAAGTTGCACTTGTTTGCTGTAAATATCCTAGCCCAATCTAAAATTTGTAACCTCAGTTAAAATATATATTATAATTACTATATACAGTCAACATGTATGGACAGTAGTAATTGTAACTAGCCTTGTTGTTCTAGGTGGTCCTGGCCTTTTGGATCCTTGTGAAAAAGATCCTTATGATACACTTGCTTTAATGACAGACCAGCAACGAGAGGATATTACTTCAAGTGCACAGGTAATGAAAATTACAATAAAATAGCTAAATTGGTGGTAGTGTTATGATGAAATATTGAAGATCTTTCTCCTTCATTTGTACAACTTGGATTTTTTTTTTAAGTCATGTAACAAAAGTTTGAGTAAATTTGTAGATGTATGCTCACTTGAAGGGCTGAGTACTCACGTGTTCTTGCATGATACCCAGTGCACCTATTAGAAATGGGCAATAAAAATGCTTTGCTGTTCCTGATATTGAGAGTGCTTATACTGGAGATCAAACTAGCTCCTAAATTAGGATAGCCTTTCTGATGACTTTATGCCAAAAAAAGGGTCCCCTTATGTGGGAGAAGTATTTTCAACTGCTCCTTTAGTGTAGTTTCAAGTCAACTTTGTGGGACAAAGGGCACTTTATTGTAGACCTAAGAGAAGCAGTTACTTACTATTGCCCACATTAGGAAAAGGATTACTGTAGTTCTGTTCTTTTATACTTGTAAAGATGTTCAGAGTTGTCTGTATCTTATCAATCTAAATAACTCTACCTTTTAAAACTTAAAACTATATTGAAATTAAAAATTACTGTAAATAAATGTATATAACCTTTTGACTTCTTGAAATGTGGCTTATAAAAAAAAGTTAACTGCTTCCACTGTCATATTTAGGGTAAACATTTTGTTTCTGATGGAAGATTTTTGTTTTGTTCCCCCCCATCCCCCTTCCATTACCAGTTTGCACTGAGACTCCTTGCCTTCCGTCAAATACACAAAGTTCTAGGAATGGATCCATTGCCACAGATGAACCAACGTTTCAACATTCATAACAATCGTAAAAGGAGAAGAGAGAGTGATGCAGTCGATGGATTTGAAGCAGAGGGGAAAAAAGACAAAAAGGATTATGATAATTTTTAAAAATGTCTGTCATCAGTGTTAAGACAGGAGGTGATAATAGGAGTCCATTTGTTGCCTGACTCTTTTTTATTCATAATAATGTCTGTTTTAAAACATCCAAAAAACAGGTGGAAGATTAATTTTACAGGAGGAGGACTTAACTCTTCTGTGAAGTTCTCAACTTTTAATGGATGTGCAGTATCAGACAAATTATGGATGTAAAGACACACAAATGGAAATTTTGCTCTGATTTAAAAAAAATATATATATTAGCTTATTTTTTCCCTCATTACTTTCTTTTATTTAGACATAGGCTGCTAACTGTAGTAACTTTCCTATTTTTGTCCTTTTTATTAACTAGTGCATTGTCTTAAACCCTGACTGTATTTAATGCAGCATTTGTGCTTCACTAGCTATGAGTATTTTGATATTTTATTTAGAAGTTTTGTTTGCCTTTGACACTAGTTGTATAAGTTACTCTGTATTAGAGATGGTATATAGTTTTTCCTCCCCCTTAATATTTTCAGCAGAGCTTTCTTTTTGTAAAGTGAGACTGCAGGATTATGTTTTTTTCTAAATGTGAAGGGTTACAACACATAATTATCCTGCCATTTGAGTGCTCAGAATTAAATGTTTCTGCCAATCTTGTGGCATTTGTCTCTTTAGTGTGATATAACGGTGTAATTAAGACAGATTTGTGTTAATCTAATCAAGTTTGCTGTTAGTTGTGCATTAGCAGTATAAAAGCTAATATATACAGTATGAGTATGGTCTTGCAACAGTTTTAAAGCAGCTGCTTAATTAATCAAAAATGCATGACATTTTTGTTTTTAATAGAAGGGCTTTTAAAACTATTATTTTCAGTTTAATGCGTAGGTCTTTGTATGATTGACTTTGTGATATAGCAAGGCCAAAAAAAATAACTTTCTGCTTTTTCTTTTCTTTAGATGCTAGTGAAAGAGGATATTTTCCCATTTGGACAAAGTTGGCAATTGTTGTCAAACAGCTTTGTCAATGTAATACTAATGCCATTTAACTAGCCCTTAAAATAGATGTTTGCCATATCAGTGCCTGTGAGGTATCTCCTAGTAGCTATTCCTGTATAGCTATTTTTCTGTGATTTTCATTAACTTGAAAATTAAAACTAAAGTGAATTAAAAATTGCTGAGAAAGTGAAGGTTATCAGAGGAAAAAACCCAGAAAATTATTTGGTGTGGCCATAGTGTATGCTTATGTCGTCTTCGAAAAGCTAAATATTATAGCAATGATGTAAGTAAAATTACATCATACTGTTGATGTATGCTCTGGTACACAAGTGTGATTTGTTGTCACAGCACTACAGTGGGATACGCAACAGTGGACTACGCAAATAAAAACTAAAGTTTATTAAATGACTTTAAAATTCATTATACACTGGAAACTGAAGTTTCACTCCTTTCTGTTTGGTGTACTCTATGCTTAGCTGAAGACCTGAAAAAAATACATGGGTTTAATATTGACTATAACATTCCTATAACTATTTTACCAATGACTGTAGGAAAATGTTAATATTGCGAAGAACACTGATTTCCTTGATTTAAAATGACTTCAAAATGTTTTGTTACAATTCATCGGGTCAAACTTGTCTTTTAAGTGATTAATCTTTTGCTTGTCCTTCAAAAAATACTGGAGAAATTCCAGAAACATTTTAACACAAAGGGCCTGTAGAATGTAAATACAATATTAATATAAGAGAGGGAGTCCTGTGTAAGTTTAAATATGCCATATCCTATGAGAATCAAATACTGCAACTTAAAAAAATTAATACAAAGACAGCAGTAGTCAGCAAACAAAATAAGGGAAAGTTTTCCCAGTACAGAAAAGGTTTCCTTAAAATAATTTCAGTATAGGAAATAAAGTAATTAGCATGTGCTCAAATTATTTTGGACAAAAGGGGATTGCACTAATTTGCTTCGTGCTACCTTGGAACTCAATTTAGCAATATGCAGTTGCCCAAGATCCTCTGCCTTTAAAAAGGAAGATACTTTGCTGCCATGGTGTCCAGTTAGTCACCATCACCACTTATTATTTTGAAAATTGCACCATGGCTTATATTTCAGTTGCTATGCATCTGGCCATTTTAACTCATAACAGTTTCCTACCCAAAGGAGACATGCTGTCAGTTCAGTCATGCGACCCCATTCTTTAAGGTTAAAAGGTCAAAGATTAAGGTTTTTTGGATTTCCTGAATTTCTGTTTCCACTGACTTATACCTCTTAACCAGTTTCTGGATGTTTGAAATACTGTATACTTGAAGTGATTCCCCATTAAACATGAAACTGTGACCGATTTCTGATCTGTGTAGTATAGAGTGGACTTGCAGTTGTTTGTTTTTTCCTATCTATTATGAAATCATTTAACTGGACAATAATTGGCTTGTACAAAATTAAAAAGGGGGGAAAATCCAGCCATTTGAATTTTAATTTTTTTAACAAGATGTAGAATAATTTTGCATTCAAACTGTTTAATCTACTGAAGCTTTTTTACATGCATGCATTTACAAAAAACACCAAAAACTGATTTCCAAACATAAAAATAATACATAAATTCAGCATTTGAATATGCAGTGTAGTAATTATTGTTAAACTGAATAAATAATACTGGTAATATTTTGCATACCTACTTCGCAAATATTTACCTTCGATTAATATCCCTATAGGTGCTCTACTTCAGGAGTGTATATATCCTTGTGCCTTTGATTGAAGGTTTTACATCAGAGCTCGACAAAACCCAGGCACCAGGTCGCCATGGCGACTGGGGTTTATAGCTTGGCTCCTAGCTCTGCTGTGGAGATGCAGTGGGGGAGTGCCCTCTAGTGACCAAGAATAAAACTGCTGGTGCCTAGCTGGGAGCCAATTTTGTCGAGCCCTGTTTTACATACCAGTGCCCATTTGACCTATGCACGTGCCCCTTGTTTCCTGTTGCCTCTCACCAAAGATATAAAGGACTGTAAATACAAACCATCCTCAGGTCTTTCTCAATCACCTTCGTCCTGAGACAAAGTGTAGATCATGCCTCTTCTCTTTAGCTTACTTATTTAGTAGTTGTTTGGAATGTTTTTTCTCCTACTGTTTTTATTTTGTCTTGTTTTCTCCGTGAAGGGATTTATTCTGGACTTGTTCTGATGTATGGCAGGATCTCTGGGTTTTAAGAAGTGTCTTTCTTGCCAGTGAGCTATTCCAATAAGTGATGGGCATCTTCATTGATCTCCTATCCCCATATTTCCAGTAAGCTTTGCTTAAGAAAGCTTTGCTCCTCTTTTAAGGCCAGATCTCAAAAGTATAGAAAGATGAAATTCTGAAGTTTAATTGTGGAATAAACATGAAGACTGGCTTTTGTTCTATGTACTAGGAACCAAAATTTGCCCAGGACTTACAGTATCATGAGTTTTCCATCTATCTCATAGCCACCCTCACTAAGCATTTCTGGAAATTCAAGTATATGTGTCATCCTCAGCCTTTGGGTATCTGTCACTGAAAGCCTCAGGAGAGAGCTTCTGTGACAGTACCAACAGTTTAGAGAGCTATACTATATAAACCTCTGACCACCAATAAAAAGAATAGGAGGACCTATTCTACTGTGAAATCTTAATTGCCATCCCACAAGAAGGCCCCAAAGGCCTCAGGTCCCAAAGGGAGTTCTTATAAGGCTCTGGTATGATGACGGTTTCTGAGAACCATACTTTGCAATGGGATTCAGTACCAAGTACCACTTCAACTTTAGACAGCTGAATCCAGGCTAGAAGTATTACTTCAAAGAAGTCTGCATCATCTGACTCTGTTAACCCTTTGGTACCTAAACCAACATCTTATATTACATTGATATTTATGACATTTGACCATGATCTTTCTCATATCAGTGTTCAGGTTCTATATCATCAGTACTGAAGCTGGCCTCCAAAGGAAATCATCAGATTCCAGCAATATACCACCAGTACCACAGGAGTTTAAATACTCCAAAGACCTGGTCTCTATTGAGTCAAAATCTGTTACTTACTGGTCACCAGTTCTGCATTTGTTATTGAGGCAATCTTATTCTTACCAACTTCAACAGTAAAGGGTGAATAATTATCACCTTCCCTGAAATATGTTGAGGAATGCTCCTCTGACTCAGCAAACTTCAATATAGGGTTTTTCTGTTTATTTTAGGAGCCATAATTTGCCCACATGTATTGATAGTATGGAGAACAACAGACCTCAGCTTCCATTCTTTTGGTATAACCAGCAGATGATGCATCTGCTATGCCAGTGGCCCTTGTTGGGATCCTTGGGCCATTTACCATCAATTTAGGTCAGCCTCTACCCACCTGGAGTATAGATGGGAGCATTCTTCTCAACTTCCTCTTCCACCTTTCCAACTGGTGAAGGAGACTTGAGGTGTAGGAGGCAAGTGCTGATAGGTTACACTGATATTTCATCATAACCTGATGAATCTGTCATGGCTTCCATGGCAGATATCTATTACTTAGAGTAGCATCCCGCTGGGTGCTTCACCATAGATATGTCTGCATTCCTGCACTGCTGATTGGAGAACTTTGATAGCAGTGTCCATCGGGCCCGCACATGCACTGTCTCCCCTCTTGCTGTGCCATAAGGCTAGGCAGCGCATGCATGACCTAACTGTCCTCAGTTCCTTCTCAACCACCCATGGTTAGAGATGGAGACTTTATCTGTCTGTTAGCAGATCATTAACTCTCCTTTTCAACTGCTAATATTTGGGTATTTTTAGTTTTCTTTGATTTATTATTTGACTTTTATTTGGCCGTGCTAGAAAAGAAAAGACTTTATTCTTGGGTTGAGCACAGTATGGAGAGGGACATCCCTTCTACCCCCAAAACAAAGGTAAGCCCAGCTCTCCATGGTTCAAGAGAAGTGTGGTTGTGGACGAGTACTCCCAGTACAGACACTGCCTCAGCAAGGTCTGCAACCAATAAAATATTCCTTCTGCCAAAGCTCTGACTGAGACCCTGCAAGGACTGAGAACGCTGCCAGAAAATAATCTTCATGGAACTGGCTTTCCAAACACATCAATCTAGCAGGCATGAATCTTCCTCTCAACCTTCAACGCTGAAGGGTAGCAGGTTGAAAATATAGTCATGGAACTTATAAGTGAAAAAAGAAACTGAGAAGTCCCCTTAGCAAGTCCAGGGATACCTGAAGGCCATCTCCATCTCATTCAGTATCCTTGGCACTTCAGGCACCAAGATTATTCGGCATCCATGGCTCACAGGACTGTCAATGTCTAGTACTGCTGCTAGGACCTGGATCTTTTGGGCACAGGCTCCAAAGCTGCAGTGCACAGAGATAAGGGAAGCACCCTAATATGTTCCTGGTCCATGATTTAGGTTTGATACCACCAGCAACATTAGCCCACATGGCACTGAAGATATCTGTACAGGAGAGGTCCTTTATTGCCCCCAACACCAGGACTCTCTGTACCAGCAGAATCCCATCATATTGACAACATGGTACTGTTAGAAGATCCTGACTCAGTATTCAGAACCATGGAACTGAGCCACAGCTGACAAAGGGATATTTCCTCTGACAGTCATGATATCAAAGGGGCCTGGTAAATGAGGGATCAGATAGTGAAACACATGAGGCTTCCATTTATTCCTCTCAAGCTCCATAAAGGACCAAGATCAACAGGGGGTGTACCACCAGCTGGCACTACCATCCTGGTACTGTCATGGGGGCACCTCCAAAAGGCTCTATGACACCCTAGTGGGACCCTTGGGTGGTTCCCCAGCAGCCAGCCTCTGGGGTACCAAGCATTGCTTGAGAACTTCAGACATGCCCCCTCTGTTGCAGTATCACAGGCTTCAAAACCCCAAAAGGGGGAGGAGCAATGAGGAGACCCAGAGGGAAGGGGTCATACTCAAGGCCATATCCTACTTTATCTGTGGACAAAATCATGCCATCAACACCATGACTTCCACCTATTTTAGGAGCTGGCAAAAAGAGAGCGACTGTGTACCATAGGGTATCATACCAAAGGATATGCACCATTAGCAAATCAACATCCTCCATACGTCAGTCACCTTCACAGTCATCTCTCCTTATCTCTTTGGCACTAGACCAACCTACTGTCTAGTGGTAGGCCAACCCAACACCATCTATCTTTCTTTTCCCACTCATGAGTTTTGACATCTTGCCAATTTCTGTGAGGTCAACCTGATTCCTAGCAACTTGACCATTTATCCAGCTGAGGCTTATTGTTTGACTTGTTTCTCCTACACCATCTTTGTAGTTCATTATCACTGATTAATCCCTCATAGGATAAGATGCGCTTTTAAATGACCTCACAGTGCAAATCAGATGGTCATCTGCAGAGAGATTCCCTACATATCAACCTCAAATTGAAAGCAGTGAGGAATGCCTGTGTGCATTTCCTTCCACTGGTAATGGGATCACATATAAAGATCCTCAAGGACAACGTAACCTATATGTATTGTAACAACTGCCAGGCAGGAGCCAGGTTTCTCACCCTGTGTTCAGAGGTAATGAAAGTATGGAACTGGTGCATCACTCACAAAATCACCCAATCCGCGACTTACCTCCCAGGAACACAAAACTTAATAGTGGACAACTTAAGCTGCAAATTCCTGCATCACCACAAGTGGGAGATACTCACAGCAATACTTCCCAGTGTATTTGCACAATTGGGAACACCATCCAGAGAACGATTCACTGCTTACCAGAATACTAAGTGCCTGCCATACACTCCCTGGGTGATGCTTTTCTCCTGTAAAACAAGGGCCTTCTTTTATGCCCTTCCTCCATTTCCTCTCCTACTAAAGGTCTAATTAAAGGTAGAGGGACAAAGTTTGTATAATTATTATTACTCCCACGTGGCCACTTGGGTCACCCCCCTGACCTGATGCAGCCCTCAATTTGTCCACCAATCTCCCTTCTGGTCATGCAGCATCTTCTCCTTCAGGAAAAGGATGCACCATGCATCCCAACCTGGGGGTCCTCTCTTTCAAAGCTTGACTCCTACATAGTTCCAGCAGTTAGAAAACTCATGCTTAAAGGAAGTGCAGCCCTCTACATGATGCACTTTCCTGCACAAATGGTTCAGGGTCCAGACTTGTTGCACATCCCAACAAATCTTTCCAGTTTCAGCAACTCTTCTGCATTTTCTGAAATGTGCCCTGACCCTTAAAAAATCAGGGTTATCCATGAGTTCCTTCAAGGTTCACCAAGCAGCTCTTACAACATTTTATCAACCACTAGAGGGATATTCATTTCTACCATACCCAACCACTAAAAGGTTCTTGAAGGGAATAACTTCTCTTTCAACCTTGACTTCCTACCCCCTTGTGGAACCTAAACCTAGTGCTGAAAGGACTAATGAGGTCCCCTTTTCAGCCTGTGACTACTGCTGGCTACTAAATCTATTGATGAATATGATCTTTCTGATCGCAATTACCTTGGCTAGAAGATTGGAGGAAATAGCAGCCCTGATGGCACATCCCACACACAGTGTTCTTTCTAGATAAAGATATATTTAGATCACATCCAAGGTTCATTCCTAAAGTGACTTCATTGTTTCACATGAATCGGTCTATTCATCTTCCAGCCTTTTACCCTAATTCTCATCATGGAGGCTGTCCTATATGCTTTAGATATCAGGAGAGCCCTCGTGTTCTACCTCAACAGGAGAAAGAACTTCAGGAAGTCCCCTAGACTGTTCCTTTCCATTGTAGAAAGATCTAGGGATTCAGTGATATCAGCCCAAAGCCTCTCCAGTTGGAGCTTGACTTGCATCAAACAATGCTACCAAATTTGTAACATGACCCCTCCAGACTTAATCCATACACTTTCTACAAGATTAGTCTCCTCATCTGTCACCTTCCTTAAAGATGTCCCCATCTCAGATCTGCAAAGTGGTAACACTTCAGTTCACACATTCACAGAACAGTGAGATCACCAGGGACTTTATCTCTGATGCCATCTTTGGCTCCACAAGAGTATCGTTGGTAACTAACCCGACTTCGAAGTCCCAGCTCTCCAAAAGGGGTACTGCTCCATAGTTACCTACAGTGGAGCATCCATAGGGATGCTCCTCTGAGAAGAATACTCACTGTATGCAAAGTTTCTTTATGTCCCCTTATGGGATGTGTCCAGTGTTCCCTCTAAGCTGCGCGGGTGCGCGGCGGCCGTCGCAACCCCCGCGCAGGACTGACGGACCCCCCCCCCCGTGCAGGCCGGCAGCCCCCACTGCCCCCTCCATACCTCCGGGGCTGCGGCTTTGCTGCGGAGATCCGATCTGACCCCAGCCTCTGGGCTGGCCCTCCCCACCCCCAGGGCGGAGCAGGCAGGCTCAGGGCTGGGGCATGTGCGCGTGCCTGCCTGCCTGCCTGCCTGCCCCATGCGGCACGGGCAGGGGGGTGGCCGCAGCCGGGGCAGGCTCCCGGTCCCCTACCTGCCGGCCACCTCAACTTCCCGGCCCGGGGCCGGGGTCGGCTCTGCTCCGCCGACAGCCTCGGCCTCCCGGCACGGGGCCAGGATCGGTCTCCGGTGCCGGGGTCTGCTCTGCCCTGCCGGGGCCACGTTCGGGTCCCCGCCGCCAGCGGCCTCAGCTTCTTTCTTTCTTTTTTTTTTTTCTTCTTTGCCTTCCTTTCTCTTCTTTGCCTTCCTTTCTCTTCCCTCCTTTCTCTTCCCTGCCTTCCTTTCCCTTCCCTGCCTTCTCTTCTTTGCCTTCCTTTTTCTTTCCTTTCTCTTCCTTCTTTTTTCTTTCTCTTTGTCTTCCTCTTCCTTCCTTCCTTCCTTTCTTCTTTCTCTTTGTCTTCCTCTTCCTTCCTTTCTTCCTTCCTTTCTCTTACTTCTTTTTTCTTTTTCTCCTTCCTTCCTTCTCTCTTTTTTTCTTTCTCCTCCTCCTTCCTTCCTTTTTAAAATTAATTTTAAATAAGTTTTCTAAAAATTAAATTTCAATTCAAAATTCATTCAAATTCAATTAATTAAACACTATTCTGTTTACAAACACTTTAACTTCAATTAATGCCTATAATTTCTGTCATGTGAGTTTGCACAAAAAATTTATTCAGAAAAAGTTTTGCACATGGCTTGAAAATTTTGCACATAAGTCGCCAAGCCTTAGAGGGAACATTGGATGTGTCCCCCCTCCCCTCTCCTTTGGGTTCTTCTTATGACTGATAGAGAGATAACCGAGGACAGTTAGCCTGTATGTGCTCGTGTGGGCCCAACAGACCCTACTGCTGAAGTTCTTTAATCAGCAGTACAAGGATGCAGACACACGGCCAGTGGGGCACCTCTAGGGTCACATATCTTGAACAAACATCGTTACTTCACAAGGTGAGTGTGATGTTCCCCTCCTGCGATCTGGACCGGTGTGCAGCTGTGTACCACTCTACTCCTCTACTCTTGGGCCCTGACTTACCCTGTGTTGCTGTCTGAACCCCCACTCCTAGGTCAGCTCATTCCCAGCCTCCTGTGTGTAATCAGTCCCTCACCCAGTGGAAGAAAGCTCTCACTAGCTGCTCATGAGAGAGATTTCCAGCAACACCCCCAGTCCCAGATACTACCCTGGGAACTATCATCTTGTGGGAGGTTCAGTGCTCCTCACTGTATCCTGCAAGCTCATTTACATTGGTCAGTTTATCAAAGAAATGGATACGCACCCGTTTTTACCCTAAGTGAGGCCTCTACACCCAATCTCATTGCACTGCTTTTATAAAGCAAACAAGTTTAGTAACTACAGTAAGATTTTAAGTGACTCTAAGTAAAAATTAAAATCAAATGATTATGCAGTCAAGGAGTTAGCCACAATCAAATAAAAGAAAACCCTTTTTCTAATATAAGATCACAGTTCTAGGCAGCAGTTCATTTTACTGCAGGGAATGGCTGCTCTATGTTATGCAGCCAAACTCTCCCTCCTGTGGGTAGGTTTCCAATCCTTAGTGTTGTATAGAAGATAGTTTTCAGGGAGTGGCCCCAGACAAAGGTTCCTCTTTCTTATTAGCAAGTTTCCTCGAAGCCCCCCTCCTCCAAGGGTCAGGGGATCATCCATGTCACTAGGGGGTGTGATCTTTCTCTTGAGCCAAGGTGCCTAGGCTAGTCTATTCGTGTATGCATGCCTCTGGGGGGCATAAAACCACAGCTCTCTGTTTCAGTTGGGGTCATGACATAGTGGATTTTCACATCTGAACACATGTATGTTCCAGGAAACATGCCACCATAACTGTAGTGCTCTGTATGTCATGAGCATTCCAAAAACACCGTACGCAACATACTTTGCATCAGGCAATAATACACAGTTACAATTTAGGTAAATGGTCAGTGCAAGAACAGCTCCTTCATATCAACCTTCTCGACTTAAGGGTATGTACACACGGCGAGACTTGTTATTGTGGGACAAGCCAACGTTGTAACACAGCACCCTTATAGCGAAAAAGAGTGTTCACACGCTCCTTGGAATTTTCACTATAAGGAACAGTGCATGGTGAGCACCTAGCTTACCATGCACTGCGGCTGCCAGCTGCTGGCAGCGGTGCTGTTCCTGGGGCCCCGCTGCTGTGGCTGAGCCCCGCCGGGCTCCAGCCAGTGTCAGCTGAGCCCCGGGGGCCATGAAGCTCAGCCACTGGCAGCTGAGCCCGGTGGTGAAGCCTGGCTGCCACAGTGAGCTCCAGCAGCTGAAGACCCACTGCCCGCAACAGGGCTTGCTGGAGCCCTGCAGGATGGCGGTGCTCAGGTGCGGCAGCTGAGTTCAGTTCAGCTGAATCTGGGGCTCAAGCTCTGCTGCAGGGAGGGCTCAGCTGAGCCCCGGCAGTAGTGGGGCTTGAGCAGCTGGGGCTCAGCTGAGCCTTGGCGGGTGGGGGGTTGAGCCGCCGGGGCTTGAGCGGCCAGGGCTCAGCTTAGCCCCCGTGGGAGCGAGGCTTGATCTGCCAGGGCTCAGCTGAGCGCTGGTGGATCAAGCCCCACTGTTGCCGCTGAGGAGGGGCTTGATCTGCTAGGGCTCAGCTGAACCCCAGCGGGAGCGGGGCTTGAGCGGCCGAGGCTCAGCTAAGCCCCGCTGCGGCAGCTGAGCCCGGTGGCTGAAGCCCTTCTGCCCCATTGGGGCTCAGCTGCTGGGTGAGCCCCATTGCCTGGCAGGGTTCCCCAGCAGGGCTCAGCTGACCCCAGCAGCGGGAGCCCCCTGGCAGCAGCTGAGCCCCAGTGCTGCGGCTATTTGTCAATTTCACTGCTTTGCTAAAACCGTGAAATTGACAAATTTGACAGTTCCCCTGTCCTAGAGTGCCCTTGACAGGCACTCTGGGACACTTCCGGAGGCTGTCAAAACTGCATGGACTGTACACACTGGCTCTACATTCCGTGGTAATCCTAACCACTCTCGTTTTGTGTGGTTTAACTGTTACACGGCAAGGGGCTGTTGCCGCGAACAAGCAAGATTACTGTGTGTACAGCTCGCTGCCTTACCGGGTATCGTGTGTGCATACGTGTGTCTTCACTTTCTTCCTCTAATCAGATCCAAGTCAATCAAGATAATGACTGCAGTTAAAATTCTGGTACTGGTATTTTTTATAAAACTCAGGGACAGGTTGCAGACAATAAAAAGAAAATTCATGGAAGCCTACAGCCTGTCTCTGACTTTTACTAAAATAATCTGGGGGAGGAGAGACAGAGCTGCCGGGGCTTGTAGCAGCTCCTATTCTGGTGCTGCTTCAGCAGCAGAGGTAACCCCTGCTGCTCCACCTTGAGGGGGGGCTGACCTAATCTGGGCTGCTGCTCCAGCAGGCCTGGGGCTAGCCGCATGTGAACTGTTTGACAGCCCTGTCCCAGAACAAGTCCTGGAGTCAGAGTTACAGAATCTGTGACCTCTGAGACAGAATCATCCTCAATGTCTGTGTGGTCTGCTTGTATTGAATCAATTGGCAGAGAGATGCACAATGTTAGTCTCTGCACTGAAACAATAAAATTCTGGAATTGGAGCATAGTCAACCCGCTAGTCACTGTTGCATGGAGCTGGTATCAGTAGTTAGTGGAAATTTACTAGTGAGACACAGTGATACTCTATTTGCAGATTGACAATGCAATCTAATGAAAACAAGCTCATAATAGTTAATATAATACTATTGCAGTGCTATACTTGAAAAATTGATAGAGAGAAGTTCTCACCCAAGAGGCTGTGCACAAGAGTGCTCTTCAAGAATCTTCATTAGATGGTTAGTCCGGCAAAATTCCTGCTGGATTCAGATGGCAGAATGCACAATTAACAGTACCAGTGCACTATTTTTATAGCCCATTTGTGCACAGCTGCTGTAGCTGGTGCATAGCAGCTGATGACATCTCATGGCTGTTCATTATGGGTGTTCCATATGCTTTTCCAGTGTTCAATTCACCTGTGTCAATCTTTAATGATTTACTGTTTATATTATTCATACTATCAAAACTAAACCATCGTAAGAACAAACAAAACAACATTCTTTCTTAGGCCAACACTGTTTGGCTATCATATTACCCAAGGGGATGTTTAGACTCAAGGTTGCATTTCCTAAATGGTTTTTCTTTTTGATTTAGGTAGCTGGCTTATAAGTATGTAAATAGTCAGTAATTAAAAGGCTGCAGGCATACAGTCTGCAAAATGTGGCCAGTGCTGCAGGACAGAAACAAGCCCACAGCCTGCAGCCCCCTCCTTGGTGGCCATCCTAATGGCAAACATGCCACAAGTTCGCACTGCTGACTTCTGCTTCAGGCACCTATGTTGGGTTCGAGCAATAGGAATCTTCTCATTGGCAGAGTGTATCCCCAAGTGCTCTGATCCTTTAGACAGAGACAGACACCTTCAGGATCTCTATCAAGCATTCTTAAAACTACAGTATCCACCTGCAGAAGTGAAGAAACAGATTGACAGAGCTAGACGGGTACCCAGAAGTCAACTACTACAGGAGAAGCCCAAGAAAAAAACTCAACAGAACGCCATTGGTCACCACCTACAACCCCCAAGTCAGACCTCTTCAACACATCATCAAAGATCTACAGCCTATTCTACAAGATGATCCCTCACTCTCTCAAGCCTTGGGAGACAGACCTCTCCTCCCTTACAGACAGCCCCCCAACCTAGATACTCACCAGCAACTACAGACCAAACAACAGAAACATTAAAGCAGGAACATATCCCTGCAACAAACCACGCTGCCAACTTTGCCCTCATATCTACACCGAAGACACCATCACAGGACCAAATCAAGCCACCTACTCCATCAAGGGTTCATTCACCTGTTCTTCCACCAATGTGATTTATGCAATCCTGTGCCGGAAATGCCCCCCTGCCTTATATATTGGACAAACAGGACAGTCTCTGTTCAAAAGAATAAATGCACACAAATCTGACATCAGAAATTGCAACACTAAAAAACCAATAGGGGAACACTTCAATCTCTCTGCTCACTCCATTGACGACTTGCTAATAGCTGTGTGGAAATAGATGAATAACAAATCACAGCTTCAAAGGAAAACTGCCTAACTCGAATTTATATGCAAATTTGACTCAGTTGCCTTGGGGTTAAACAGGGACTACAGATTTTTTTCTCATTACAACAGGTAATTTGAGCTCACCTTCCTCTATGTGCTGTTCCTCAGTGTTTGAATCCTAACACCTATTTTGATTTGCTGTTACAGCCTGACCTGATCCTATGTCATACACTTCCCTGATTTAATTTCCTCTCATTCTGTAAGTTTCCCATCTTCAAAGCATCTGACGAAATGGGATTTTCTCCCACGAAAGCTCATGCGATAAATAAATCTGTCACTCTTTAAAAGTGCCACAGGACTCTGTTGTTTTTCTGCAATAGACTAACATGGCTACCCCCTTGGAACTTGTCCCCAAGTGTCGTAGCTCATTATGATCATCTAGTTTTATCTTCTTCACGGTACAGGCTGCAAAATGTCAACCAGTAATTCTTGCATTAGGCCCACAACTTCTTGTTGGGTTCGAGCAGTGGTTTTCAATCTATGGGTTGGGACCCAGCAGTAGGTCACGACACCCTCGCTGCCACCACCAGAAGACTGGAATGCATTGCTGAAAGATGTAATTGCTGGGTCACAGGCATAAGTGATTTTTTTAAATTGGGTCCCAAGGAAAATTTGAAAACTGCTGGGCTAGAGCATATTTTTAACTCAGAAGTGGATGTATTTCTAAAAGATTTCCTGTGCTGGAGAAACCACCATATTCCTTGGCAAGCTATTCCACTAGTTAAATACCTTAAGTCATGCTGTGTGGAATGGTGCATAACTGTGAGTGTCTGTCAGAAAAAAAGGGCAGATACCTCAAATTGGCGGCATATTCTATTAGATTTCAGTAAGCCAGTAACAACTCTGAAATCCTGGATCACAATACCAGTCTTACCATAGCCACAATCATCCCTCCAGCCTATCTTGTCACCCAGACAAACTGAACTGTGTGATAAAAGGTTATTAAAAAAAAAATATTAAAATAAAAAAACCCCATGATCAGGTTTCTCAGTATCAAGAGATCAATTATTTACCCCAGATCACTTGACACTCCAAATCCTACAACAGAGATAATGCTAGCAGCCAATTCTACAGTAAATTAACTATGGGTTTATTAGCTAAGAAAAAAAGAATGAGAGTTATGGAGAGGTTAAAAGAGGTAAAACATCATGACAGTTCAATCAAAATTTGTAAATCCAAAATGATGATAGAGATGCAGTAATGAGTAATCTGCCAGTTTCCCACATTCTTGTTAGGGCTACCTAGAATAACTCTATGGATCTTTGCTTTTCAGATGGTACACTTCCTGTAAGAGTCCAAGACAGTTCAGAGATGAGCACTTATAGCTACTGCTTCACCAACAATCTGATAATTATTTTTACTTGTACAATAGCCAGTTGCTTTGAATTTAGCACTCTTCTTCATTTGCATTCAATGAGTTATTTAGTCACAGGGCTATACATAATGTAAATGCCTGCCATTGCATTACAGTAGGACTAGATAAATGAAAACAATACAGGTAACATCCCATTAGTTTTTAATAAAGCTCTAACACCTGAATGCACATTTACATTAACACACACTTTGATCTAGGATTATTTTATCACCAGGCATGCATAATGTAGTATAATATAATAGTAACTAACAGGATATAGATAGGCAAAAACAATAGTTAACATCTCCTTTGATCTCTATTAATGCACAGGTGGATAGGCCTGACTATATACTAATACATTTAACTCCTTTAATATTCACACACAAGTGAATTGGCCTTTGCTCTGGCCTGAGCTAGTCTGCCACCATCACACCTTCACTGCTAAAAAACTGTGCCTTATTTCCAATTAGAATTTGTTTAGCTTCAGCTTCCAGTCACAAGATCTTGTTATATCTCTGTGTGCTGGAATGAAGTCCTTTCTAGTATTAGAATTGTTCATCACATGTAGGTACCTATAGCCCATGATCAAATCGCTTTTTAATTTCTTGGATGAGCTAAATAGACTGAGTTTCTTAAGGCTTTCACTGTAAGGCACATTTTCCTGACTTTGTATCATCCATGTCGTTCTTCCCAAAACCTTTTTCCATCTTTCAACATCTTTTTTTGAAGTGTGGATATCAGAACCAGACAGACTCTTCTAGTAATGGTCTCACTAATGCTGGAGATGGAGTTAAAATTCCTACAGGGGGTTGGACTAGATGACCTCGTGAGGTCCCTTCCATCCCTATGATTCTCTGATATTCCCCTGCTTATATATCCAAAGATCACAGTAGCCTAACCAGAGCTGGTTATGCACCATGACCCCTAAATCGTTTTCAGAATCACTGCTTTCTAGGATACAGACCCTTGTGTGACCTGCATTATTTATTCCTAGATGGGTGCTTGTGTAACCTTTGGGTGGGCTAAAATTAATTAAATTGCCCTTCTCCAGTGCCTCACAGAAATACACCCCAACCCCTGTGGGGAAAGGAGCTGGAGACCCAGGATCCAGTCTGTACAGGACTCACGGCGAAGCTTGCTCAGAGCTACACTCACACATTAAAATACTACTAAAAACAAACATAACAATTAACTTTATTAACTACTAACTAAATGAACCTTATTCTAAGAAAACAAACTACAATTAACCAAACACAATCCCTTGCATGAAAGATACCCAAGAGTCCCAAAGTCTGTGTGGAGTTCACCCAACTCTCAGCTACAGTCTCTGTTCCAGTGTGGAAGCTTGAGTGGCAAGAAATAGCTGTCCTCTTCTTTCTTTGCTGGGATCCTCTGTAGCATTCCATGCAGGCTTTCTCTTCTCCTCTGCAACCAGCCCTCAGTCCCATATGCATGTCTGCAGGGTCTGTCACAAATGACTCCTTTACATGGAGAAAACATCTTGTTCACTCCTGGCTCAGCTCCTCTCCAGAACACTGAGCACATGGTCTCCTTTCAAGGCAGCTCCTGCCTGCTGTCTGCACAGGCTGCTGCTCTCCAGTCATCTGACTGAGAACATCACATCACACCAGCAGGGTACACTGTGGAGCATGCTCAAATTGCTACCACTCCCTGCTACTGGAAGTTTCCAGTTGTGGGTCACTAATCTGCCCAACAACAGTAACCCACCCTCAGCAGGTCTCTCAGAGATAGCCTTTTCAGGCATATGGGTTACACTTGCATTTGGTTGTATTTGGCATATTGTTTGCTTGCACCTAGCTTGCCAAATAATCCAAACCACTCCTGTACCAGTGACCTGTCATCTTCATTATTTATCACTCATCCCCCACCTCCAAACTTTGTGTTCCCCAGTTGTTGCATACCAGGGGCTGACTGAAATAAACCTTCCACTGAACAGTACTTGGAGAGGGAAAATCTGGAATTTCATAGCAGAAGATGTGTAATCTGCAGCCCAGGACAGACAGAGATGGCAGAGCCTAGTTTGCACCCTTAGCAACATCTGATATGGGAAGGATTCAGAATGACAGACATAGCAGTTCGTAAAGAATGAGTTTGCTGCTTAGAGACGTGGGAAGAGCTCAGCTTCTGCAGGCCTGGAGCTTGCTGCTCTCTCTGGGCCTATCTACACTGCAAAAAGAGATCTGTGACTGGCCCGTGACAGGTACTGAGCTTACAGTGGTGCCAGTGATGTCATGGAGCCGGGTCCACACTCAGAAGGGACCCTGGTGCCTGGACTATGGATCCACCTCTCTCTGCCTGCGCACCATCCTGAGATGCCACCCTCACTCAGGCTCTTCCCCCTGAGGTCCTTCTTGCTGCTGGCTTCTCTCCGCCCCTCCTCTCTATCCCTGGGTCCTTCCTTCCCACTGCTCTCCACCACCGGCCAGCCACCTGCTCCTTTCCATCCCCTGGCTTCTCCCCCCACTCCTTTCCACCCCGATCCCTTCCCCGCATCCACTCTTCTATGTCCCCTCCTATTTACCCCTGCCCTGCTCTGCTTGCCTGCTGCCTCGCTCCAGGGACCAAGCCTCCTTCTGCAACACTGTGCTCTTCTCCTCAGTTTTTGGCGCTCTCAGGGACCAACACCTGCTCCTCTTAGGGTGACCAACTATTCCAGTTTTAGAGGGAAAGTCTTGATATTTTAAGGCTTTGCCTATATAGGTGCCTATTACCCTCCACCCTCTCCCCATTTTTCACACTTGCTATCTGGTCGCCCTAGCTCTGCTGTACTCTCTCTCTCCCTACCACTTTTCCCCCAGCTTTTGTCTCCCGTGGGGACTGACCTTCCTCTTGGCTTACTGTGTTCTTGCTCCTGGCCCCTGCCTTACTCGGGCCAGGAACTGACTCTTCCTTCTCTGACCTACTCTTGTCCCTGGGCCTTGCCTTGCTCTAGGAACTGACCCAGGCACCCCTCTGCTAGCCCAGCCCTGAGCTCCCCTCCAGTGGCACCGGTGCCCCTCACTGACACTCCGCAGGGCCCTGCTAGCCCAGCTCTGGGCTCCCCTGCCACACTCCACCAGTGCCCATCACTCCCAATCTGCAGTCCTCCTCCAACGGAGCCCTTTCTGCACTGCAGTCATTTATAATAAGGCACATGGGTTATGTCTACACTTGTAAAGTTGTCAACTCTGCTAAGTCGACTTAAAGTTGACCTTGTTAACAGAGTGGCCACACTTCAAGTCAACTTAAGTCGACTTAACAGTAGACATAGCCGTCCACACTGGCTGTTATTAAGTTGACTTAAGCTGTTAAGTCGACTCAAGGAAGTGCTTAAGTCGACTTAATAAAAGCCCAGTGTGGATGCAACTTTGAGTAGGTCGACTTAAGCGTCCTTAAGTCGACCTAAGTTGCCAGTGTAGATGTACCCATGGTGTCACACTGTCAGCGGTGTATGTGTGGATGCATGCACTGCAGTCTACTGAAGGTGCGGGTGAAGTGCAGAGCAGGAGACTATACGCATAGGAAAATTAATGATCAGCACCAAGTGCTAAAGCAAATAATGATGAAAAACCATTTAAATGGAGCTCAAAAATGGAGGAGTAAAGCAGAAGTTGAAGATCAGAATGCAAAACCACATCCCCTAAGCTGTCACTTCATTTAGAACCATATAGACTCTGACTCTCAGTGATGATACTATGGCTGGGTGTGTAATTGATCACACTAGGATGGCGACAGATCCAGCCTGCATTGATCATGGCTCTAAAGAACACACTGGTGGTTCTGATGAAATCCTTTCACCAAATAAAGAACAGAGCAATAACCTGCTGCTGCAAAATGCACCAGTATGATTACCTTCCTCTGATTCTGCTCTGTGTTCTGTTGGTGTTTTCACCCAACAGCACTACTGTGATGGGATCCACATCCGTGCACCCCTAGGATGTGATCTGTGTAACTTTTCTGTTCAGTTTTGCAAGGTAATTGTGTGATTTGATGCCAAATACGCTATACCAGGTTCCTTTGTGAATGCTCACAACATAGTCCACATAATTACTGTTGTCAGAGGCTCCCGGTGTGGTGCTCTGCTCTCTCCAATGTTAGTATCACTCGGCTGCGTGCGTGTGTTCCCTCTAAGGGCTGCCCCAGCTCCTGCAGATAGCTGACACAGCAGGCCCGAAGAGAACCCCCAATAACCACAGAGTCTAGTAAGGTACGAAGGCACGTCGACCAGGTTTATTGCCACGGTGGATACAGTAGCAGTTCCCCTGGAGTGCTTTAAGACTCGTCCAGAGGCACACTGTGGATACTGACCCTAGGACAATGGACTCGGCTCAGTCAGTGGCGGGATTTTCCACTGCCCCCTAGGCCGGACCCCTAACACACCCAGAAACACATTTTTATACACTTAGATGAAACTTTCGCAATGTTTCTGACGTATCAAGGTTCGACCCCTTAATGTGGTTAGGTGCCGCCTATTACTTTGTTCATGTTGGTTTCCATTATCCATCATGTCCCTGTCCTCCCTTATTTAAGGAATGTTCCAGGGCGTCTTGGTACCTGGTTTCTTCTAATGTGCTTAGCTATGTTCCCATAACATTTATCCTCTTCTTGCCAACTTTCCTGGCGTGCCTTGGTTTAGGAATGTCTTGACATTACTTTGGTTCAGGCTAGAGGCCTTATATTGGGCCTGTAACTGCTAAGGGCCTTGTACTGGGCCTGTACCTACTACAATTACCACGGTGCCATGTTTCCTACAGCAACAGAGGTTAAGAATGGTGTCCCTAGCCTCTGTTTATCAGAGGATGGAGACGGATGGCAGGAGAGTGATCACTTGATCATTGCCTGTTAGGTTCACTCCCTCTGGGGCACCTGGGCACTGGCCACTGTCGGTAGACAGATACTGGGCTAGATGGACCTCTGGTCTGACCCAGTACGGCCTTTCTTATGTTCTTATGTTCTTAACATGTATGTACAGATGTGAAGCATGTTACAGGGTTCAGACCCTCAGGGCTATCTCTAGCACAGTGGCTGAAGATTTACAAGTCAAAGGGGATGCTAATGCCCTCCCTGGCTCAGGTAGAAGTAAAGAGAATCACACAACAGGACAGTGAGGGGAGGTGCTGTCAGCAGTTTGTAAAAACAAAGACACAGAGACTGTGAGGGAGAGAAGCTACAGGCTTTTGCCTGAGGGACACCATCTTGCAAACAACTTCAAACAAGATCTGGGCCCTGCCTTGGCATAGGGAGAGAATGGCTGTAAAACATAGAACAGCTGAACACCTTGTGCATAATCTTGGTCAGTTTAGGTAGAGATGTTAGATTAGTATGCGGTTTATACCTTTTATTTGATAGTGGTCACTCCTGACTCATTTATCGTATGATTCTGCCTTGGTTGGCCATGTTCTCATTTGAAATCATACTCAGATCAATAAACTAGTATTTGTTTTATCTAAAGCTGTGTGATCTTTAGAGGGTCTGGATGTGGGAGGCTGGGCACAATCCACTTCTTCGTTAAGTGGACGGATTTGAGACTAAGGTGATTGGGAGTGGGTCCCAATCCCAGTAAAACAGTGGCTCCCAGTGTAGTGTCTGGGGCTGGGTGTGTTTGCTTGGGGACCAATGCCTGTGTGGCTAGAGGATTTACACCCACTGCTTGGGACCAGTTACACGCTGGTGGCTGGTGTGGACCAACTCAGGAGTGAGTTTTCACCCAGCGGTGTAGGGTGAATTGGGGTTCAGGAGCAGGGTTTGAGGGGTCATAGCAGCACACCAGACTGGATTTGGGGAGCAGCCTGTCACAACTATGTAGGCACTGGCCCCAATTTCTGCTGAAAGTGTGATGGAAAATATGCAATGTCATCAAAACAACGTAAGAAGAGAACAAGGTAATTGTAACTTTTTAATGCTTTTTTCCATATTTTGCTTGAGTTGTTTTATGAGATCAACTTTTTCCAGCAGGGGTTGACTTAAATATCAGTTTTGTGAAGCAATTGATATGATGTTTATTGTATCTAAATGTAAAACTGTATATTCTAGGTTGCTCACTACTACATTATAAGCTGCAGTCACTCTCTGAATGCCCCTCAAGTGTGCCTATATTCACCACAAATGTTGGAGAGTATTCATTAATATTAAAATTCTTTTTATTTTAATAAACTCTGTGATAGTCTTCAATCAAGTGCCCCCAAATGATGAAAAGGCCCTGGCTCATATACTCACAACTGACTGGCTGTGTCCTCTGTTTTGTGTGCAAATTGTTTTCTCCGAACAGCACATCTGCACTAGGTGAGAGAGGATTTGATTCATGAGATCATGTTGGCAGTCGTGGGCTATGTCTACACTGGCAAGTTAGGTCAACTTAAGCCTCCTTAAGTCGACCTAACTTAAGCCCTGTCCACACTAGACTTTCATTAGGTCGACTTAAGAAAATCCTTAAGTCGACCTAATGAAAGCTTAGGTAGACTTAATAAGAACCGCAGGGTATTCAAACTAACCCTTCCTTAGGTTGACCTAAGGCCGGTGTGGATGCATAAGTCCACTTTTTTAGGTTGATCTACGGGAAGTTAGGTCGACTTACTAAGTCCCGGTTAAGGGTAACCACTTTAAGTCGACTTAACTTTTCCTAGTGTAGACATAGTTTGGTGACCACAAAAGTTCTACGGAGCATTAACAAGCTCTCACCACTTATATAATGCATTTATCGAAGACTCAAACCCTTGTTAAACGTGTAGCAAATAAATCTATTAAAGAAAAATTACCTGACAGAAGTGCTTGAAGTAAGTTGTATGAGTAATAAAATTCTGACAACACGAGGAAAGCACAGAGCGAGACTAATTAAACCTTTGGCAGTCTTAATAATGGCAACTTCCTTGACTGCTTAGAGTTCACAGAGCACAATCCCTTCCTGGCCCACCACCTCGACAAGTGTGGGAATGCTGGTTATGGCACAGCATCATATCTGTCATCAGCAATCCGTGAGGAGTTCATCACACTCATGGCTGGTAGGGTAAAGCAGGATGTTGTGGATGAGCTAAACTGGCTAAATACTTTTCCTTCAGTGTTGACTCCACACTGGACATTAGCCATACCAAACAGCTGACATTTACTGTGCACTATGTGCTGAATAACTGTACATTCGTGGAATGCTTCTTGAATTTTGTTCCAGTTACATCACAGATAGGTCTTCATCTGTTTAATGTTATCAATAAAATACTAAGTGACAAACAATGTTAATCTAAAGGACTGCTGAGGTCAAACACAACAATGCTGGTAAATGTTTGGCACTTATTCTGGTGTGCAAGCTCAGGTAATTGCAGTCAACGAGAAAGAAGTGGATAGCCCATGCATGATTTAGCCAATGTGATGATCCTGCAGAGTCATGCACTGATGCAATTACATTTTTTGGATTTGTCCAAAGACTGTGTATTTTTTACAGAATCATCATATCACTGCGGCCTCTTGTGAGATTCTCTGTAGGAGGTGACATCTGAGGCTAATAAGAGAAGACTTTTCCCAAAGCACTTCAGTGACACCAGGTGGTCAGACAACAGAGTCCTGTGGCACTTTTAAAGACTAACAGATTTATTTATTGCATAAGCTTTCAAAGCGTCTGACGAAGTGGGATTTTCTCCCACGAAAGCTCATGCGATAAATAAATCTGTTAGTCTTTAAAAGTGCCACAGGACTCCTTGTTTGTTCACTTTTAGCAACTTTGTCTCCAAGCTGTTATCACAAACTCCGCTTACATCACTGCAAATGCTGACCATAACATATATGCATCATTTATGAACAGCTTTTCCAAATACTATTAATCTCGAACTGCAGTAGTGAAAGGTATTTTTCACATTTTAAAGGATAAAAAGTGCTGTGTGCGCTAAATGATTTAAAAACATTTAACTCTGTTGTTCATTGAATCTGTGATGGTAAATGCGGTAAACTTCTCCAGTTTAACTGAAAGGTTTTCTGTTGCAAAAACACACTGAAAAATCTGAAGACATTTTCATCTCTGTAAATAGAACAATAGCTACATCCATGGTTTGGCTGAGTAATTTATTCATGTTAATATATGCAAAGTAATATAGAAAGTACTTACCTAAGGAAGACATACGAATAATGATGCTATATATAAAATAAAGTTCTTCCTATTTTTTATTTTTAAAATGTTTTAAGTAGTTTTAAACCTGCCACAATTTCACACAAAAATGTATTTAAGCCCTAGAAGTTCATATGACAAATGTGAAAGTGAGAGTGTGTGAAGGGGAAACACATGGCTGGTGTTTTGTTCACCCTTGGCTTTTGTTAACTGTTTTTATCTACAGTGTTTTATTTTGTTTCCTTTATAATTTGGTGTATGTGCGCGTGCTCTGGGGCAACCAGTGCTAGTACTCTAGTAACAGCCACCCACCCACCTTCTTCTGCAACCTGTAAATATTAATAAAACCTGTGGTGCGGGGTCAAAGACAACTCTGTTATCCCCTGTTTTACACTCATTCCTCCATGGGGGCCCACAAAAAGCTAATCAATTCAAGCCTGCCTGTGCCATCTGCCTCAGTGGACCTATACATTTGTAGTGCACGCGTTAGGAACCACTAAAGTGCAATTTTATAGCCGCAGCAACCTGACCCCCACACCGCAGGTCTTCTATCGCAGTGTAGCTGTAGCTCAAGGCTGGAGCAGATTTGCATTTGGGATGTTTTTATTTAATATTATAAAGAAAATCTCCACTGTCCTAGTCTCTGGCTCGGGGGGAGGCTGCAAAGAACCTCCTCCCTGGAAAAGAAGCATCAGTGATGTCCCCGTAACCATCAGCAATAACGCCAAGTGACTCACAGCACTGCAGGGAGCACCTCCACCAGCGCCAGCCACTACGTCCAGGGCGGGGCTCCGCTTCGGGTCCAGGGTCCAGTTCAGGGTCCAGAGCAGGAAGCGCCATCGACCAATCAGCGGAGCGTGCAAGACAGCGCCGCTGATTCGTTTGCAGAAGTTGCGGCCCGCTTGTCATTTCAATATTGTCGGCACTAGGACCCGGCAGGGAGCGCCGGCCCCCCTCATGTTAGCCAATCCGAATAGGGGATTTGGCTGAGAAGGCGGGGCTTGCTTTGATCGACAGCGTGCGGGGTCCAACGGCCCAGAGGGAGGCTGTGAGGCGGTTCCCAAGAAAGGGCGGGTCAGGAGTCCGGGCGTGGACTCGGGAGCCGACGCGCCGCCATGGGCGGGGTTAACTACGTGAGCCGCAGGCGGGCGGCGCTGCCACCGGACGAGCCTGGCGACGGGGACTCGGAGTCTTGGGAGGAGCTGGTGCCGCTGCCGCTGCCGCTGCCGCTGCCGCCGCCGCCGCGCCCGTTGGCCGCCGCTGCGGGGAGCTGGGGCGCGCGCGGACCCGCCATGTTGGGGAAAGGGGCCGGCGGCGGCGGGGCCAAGCCCGCCAAGCCCTCCTTCGTGTCCTACGTCAGCCCGGAGGTGAGGGGCGGGGAGAGCCGCCGGCTGTGGCGCTGGGCTCGGGGAGTGGAGACCGGCTACAGGCGTGGGGGGGCGCGGGCAGTGGGGGGGCGCGGGCAGTGGGGCGGATGTGGCTGTAGGGGGCGCGGGCAGTGGGGCGCCGGTTGGGGGGCCGCACGTGGGGGGGCGCGGGCAGTGGGGCGGCGGGGACTGTGGGGGGCGCGGGCAGTTGGGGGCGCGGGCAGTGGGCGGCTGGGGCTGTGGGCGGCTGGGGCTGGGGCGGGCGCGGGCAGTGGGGCGGCTGGGGCTGGGGGGGG
>ML685863.1:2083034-2120813 GCA_007922175.1 Pelusios castaneus | reverse complement strand
GGGGGGGGCGCGGGCTGTGGGGCGGCTGGGGGGCACACTCAAGCAGCTGTTAAATCCTGCAACCTCAGCCCGCCTTTTGTAACCACAAGGGAGCAGGCAGCCCGTCCACCAGAGACATCAGCGGGGTTAATGGTCCTGTCCTGGGAAAACAAACCAGCGGTTCTGTTGCACTTTAAAAGATTAACAAGTTTATTTATTACATGAGCTTTGGTGGGAGAAATCCCACTTCCTCAGGCGGTTGAAGAGCGAAGTGGGATTTTTCTCCCATCAAGGCTCATGTGATAAATAAACGTGTTAGTCTTTAAAAATGCCACCTGACTCCTTGTTTGTTTTGCTGGGCTAGACTGCCACGGCTGCCTCTTAGAAACTTGGTCCTGTTCTACTTGTTCTAGTCAGGCTTGAAAGAGGAATTCAAGGAGACCGGTACTTGAACTTGCCCTTGAGGCCAGCACTGTGCTGGTTATTCTTGTTTTTTCAGTTTCGTTTGATTCCATTGCTAGCTGTTTTAAAACAAAGTTTGGAATAGAAATTAATACAGTTCTGATGACCTAAATTATAGCTCACATGAAATAAAAATCAGTTGGCATGCTTGACTGAATAGTTGCAGCTGGTACTGCACAAGTGTGGTCTGATGTACAAATTTGGTTCTGTAAAGATAAGTTGTACCGCAGAAGTAGGGGAAGCAGTTTGCAGAAATTTATGCTGCTAGAGAACAAAATCATATTGACACCTGTGTAGCTTTCAGTATCTGACCTTTTAGTTTGTTAAAGTAACTTTACTGTGGTGTAATTGATGATATTCAAACTAAATGTACACTCAAGGTGAGAGGATACCATCGATTTGTAAAATGGCACATTTCCATTATTTACGATTCTATCTTTATCTACAATGTAATATTTTTGGTTTGCTTTTAATTGATGCTATATATCGAGCAAAGGTATTTTGACTGATCAATGATGAGGCTTGGCTTTCTCCTGAACCATTACTTTGTTCAGAAATTGGATGTATGTGAATGTTTGAAATTGTTTCTTTCTTTCACCTATCTAAACTGAATTTAATTAAATGTTTTCCCAGTTATCCAGCTTTGGTACTTTAAATTTAATTAATCTAATCTTGCTGGTTGATTCTCTGTATTTTAAAGTCTTTAAATCATGATTTGAGGACTTAATAACTCAGTCATAGGTTAGAGGTTCATTACGGGAGTGGCTGGGTGAGGTTTTGTGGCCTGCATTGTGCAGGAGGTCAGACTAGATGATCATATTGGTCCTTTCTGACCTTGGAGTCTGAGTCTGAGTCAATAGCAAGTTTTGTCACGTTTGTTTGTTCCTCTTCCAGATAACTGATACATGGTGCTAGCACAGACTCTTGGGGTATACCAGTACTAACCTCCTAACTGTATTGAAAATTAGCCTTCCTTGCTCTTGGCTTTGTCTCTTAATCAGTTTCCAATTCACGACAGAATATTGACTTTCTTTTCAGTTCATCACTATATAGTTTCCTTAGTAGCACCTTCGGAGGACAGATTTTTTTATCCAATATCTTTTCAACTCAAAGTGATGGGGGGGGGGGGGGGTATTCATTTTCTTTAAAGAAGTCTTGCTAGTTTCTACATATACTGTCGTGCTCTGTTTTACAGTGCTACCTGGGTCTTTTGTCAGCTAATTTGATAAGTTTGGAAGTAAAACGAAGTAGTCTATATAGGATTTGTCTGATGTTTTTAAGAGCCACACTGTACCTGAGTTTACCAATTACCTGTTTTTATTAACATCTCAATCACTTCATTTGTAAGCTACTTGTTAGATGGATGTTCTTGAATCTTAATGATTTACTACAATTTATTTGACAGTGTCTCTAGGATAGATACCTCATTATTGTCTGTCTTGTTGAAGACATATATGGATGATGGATGTTTCCTGGATCATCTGAACTAACGCCATACGTGGAGTTAGACTTGATGACCAATCCTGTTCCTCTAGGAATTAATACTTGTCTGTGGTGCTGTCCAGGATATGCAAGGTGCTTTTGAAAAATACAAAAGAGACGGTCTCTTCCCTGAGGCATTGATTGAGATGTGGATAGGAGTTTCATTTGTAGGATGAGGCATTATGACATAGTTTTCA
This sequence comes from Pelusios castaneus, assembly GCA_007922175.1. Classification (NCBI taxonomy): domain Eukaryota; kingdom Metazoa; phylum Chordata; order Testudines; family Pelomedusidae; genus Pelusios; species Pelusios castaneus. The sequence continues at coordinate 2,118,693 of ML685863.1, read as the reverse complement.
GCCTCTTCATTGAAGGAAATCTAATGTAAATAGTGAAAATAATTAGTTAGGAAAAACTGGCAGGAAAGAAAGTTACAAAAGCTGTTTATACCAGTTATTCCCAAACTTTCTTGGTTTGTCTCCCCGTATCTGGTCTGTCTGTGCATCCCTCCCCTCCCCGGCATCTGGGGGGCTGGAATTGCAGCCAGGGGCTGAGGGCTGCAACAAGGAGCTGGAGGACAAGGTTGGACTGGAGTTGTTACTGGGGGAAGGGGGAAGATTCAGAGTGGAGCTTGGAGCTGAGGGGGACTGGATGATGCTCCCTTCCCAACTCCCTACCGCCTCCCCAACCTCAAACATTCCTTCAAACTCCCTTGGGGGGGGGTATGTGCCCCACAGTTTGGGGACCACTGCCTTTTACTGAATGGATAAAGCCAGATTATTTATTCCAATGGAGTGACACAAAGAAACAGATGTAAGGGTAGATTTGGCTAGCTCGGAGTTGTTTTTTCATTAAGATAATCTTCACATGGCGTACAGTTAGTATACTGCTTGATGACAGCCACCTTCCTTGTAGCCAGGTGAAGGGGAATGATGAGGGAGCAAAGGTCCTCTGACTGATCCTGGCTTCCAGAACAGCTGCTTGGGTTTGTGAACTGCTTTATGTTCATTAGAGCTGCCCTGATGTTATGAGAATGCAGCAGCCACAGTGATGGCCCGAAGCTGAATTTGACTTAGCTACCAGCTTGTTTGAACCCACAAATGGTCTAATCTTGGTCAATTCCTGGTGAATATTGAAGGTTTTTAACTTACTTTTACATTTTGTTTGTTTTTAAATTTAAATTGTCATTTAGGTTTCTCTTGGTTTGTTATTTTGGAATATTAAAAGAAGAGGAGAAAATAGAATCTTTCATGTTGCCCTAAAACAGGATTTTCAGGGTCATATTTTATTCCTGTTGCCATTTGTTAAAATAAATGAGAACAATTACTGCTGCTATTCCAAGGTTTCTAGAAAAGCTGAGCCTTGAGTCTGAACAGGTATAGCCCGGTCATCCTTTACTAGACGGGAGCAAAGACTGGTCAGTGGTTTGTTAGCAGCAGCAGTCCAAAGTATTTTTCTTTGACACACTTCCTCCTTAAACAGAATTGGCTAACTCACCAGAACCGTGGATGAATAAAAGTGTGCAAGAATTCAGCATCATGACATCTCTGATGCTAGAATAGGTATATTTGCCTATTGAAACTATAGTAAAGAACAGAGTTATTAGACACCTAGATGAACATGATTTGTTTGGGAAGAGTCAAGATGGCTTTTGTAAAGGAAAATATTGCCTCATCTATCTCTTAGAATTCTTTGAGGGGCTCAACAAATGTGGGAAGGGTGATCCAATGTATATAGTGTATTTAAACTTTAAGAAAACTTCTGACAAGGTCCATCATCAAAGACTCTTAAACAAAGTAAGCAGTCATGGGCTAAGAGGTACAGTCATCTCCTGGATCAGTAACTAGTTAAAAGATTTTTACAAAAGTGTGTGTGGTGGTGGTGGTGGGATAGGAATAAATGGTCACTTTTCAGAAAGGAGAGAAGTAAATAGTGGTGCCCCCAGAGATCTGTTTTGGGGCCACTGTTATTCAACATACATATACGGTAAATGATCTGGAAAAAGGGGTAAACAATGAGGTGGCTAAATTTGCAGATGATACAAAATTATTCAAGATAGTGAAATCCAAAACAGACTGAGAAGAGTTGCAAAGAAATCTCACAAAACTGACAAGTCCTGTGGCACTTAAAGACTAACAAATTTATTTATCGCATGAGCTTCTGTGGGAGAAAATCCCACTTCATCGGAGGTTCTTGAAAGCATCTGACAAAGAGGGATTTTCTCCCACTAAAGCTCATGTGATAAATAAATTTGTTAGTCTTAAAAGTGCCACAGGACTCCTTGTTTGTTTTGCTGACCTCGACTAACATGGCTACCCTTTGGAACTTCACAAAACTGAGTTACTGGGGCACAAAATGGCAGATGAAATTTAGTATTGATAGATAAATGCAAAATAATCCACATTGGAAAACATAATCACAACTAGATATACCAAATGAGATCCACCTTAGCTGTTACATTGCAAGAAAGAGATCTTGAAGTCACTGTGGATAGTTCTCTGAAACCATCTGCTCAGTGGGGTTGGCAACCTTTGTCAGGCTCCATGCCAGCCCTGCCCACTGCACCATCAGCAGGTGCTGGGGGTGGGGCCAGACCTCAGGTTCCCGGCTGGGACTGGGCCCAGCTCCCATTGGCAGGCAGCCTTCGATTCCCGGCCCAGACCCAGGGCCGGCTCCCGCCGGCAGGCAGCCTCTGGGTCCTGGTTGGGGCCAAGGCCTGCTCCTGCTGGCAGTGGCGGTTCCAGGCAGGCCAACCCGTCCTCTTCCCGGCCATGGCTGGGGCCAGCTCCTGCAGGCAGTGGTGGCTCTGAGCGGGGCCAACCCACCCCACCCCACTCCCCTCCAGCAGCCCTGCCTGGCAGGGGTGGGGCTAGGAGCCCCGCACTGCAGCTTCTTTTTCCCTGTTGGCTGCTCTAGGTGCTGGGACCAGCAAGGGAGCCTGAGCGGTGCCGCGTGCTGCTCATGCTCGTCCCATATGCCACACGTTGCTTACCCCTGGCTCAGTGTGCACATCGGGCAAAAAAGCTAACCATGTTAGGAACCATTAGGAAAAGGATAGATAATAAAGTAGGAAATATCCTAATGCCTCTCTATAAATCCATGGTACACTCACACCTTGAATACTATGTGCATTTTTGACCATTCCATCTCAAAAATAAAATAAATTAAATAAAATTAGAATTGGAAAAGTTGCAGAGAAGGGCAAGAAATATCATTAGTGATATTCAGCATCCTCTGTATGAGGAGAGACTTAAAAAGACTGGGACTTTTCAGTGCAGAAAAGAAACTAGTAAGAGAGGATACTGTGGATATTGTAGAGATGTATAAAATCTTGTCTGGTGTGAAGAAGGTGAATAAGAAAGTGTTTTTAATTTACTCCTTCAGAAGACAACCAGGGGCCATCCAATGAAATTAATAGTCAGTAGATTTAAAACAAACACAGAGAAGTACTTCACACAACACACAGCCAATCCATGGAACTCGTTGCCAGGGGATATTGTGAAAGCCAAAAATGTAACAGGGTTTTCAAAAGCTCTAGATAAGTTTCTGGAGGATAGATCCATCAATGGCTATTAGGCAGGATGGTCAGGGATGCAATCCTACTCTGAGTGCACCTAGCCTCCATTGGTCAGCATTTGAGGGTGGGCGACGGGATGGATCCTGGATGCTTGCTTGTTCTGTTCATTCCCACTAACACTTCTGGAGTTGTAGATCCATGTGTAGCTTTTGTTCCTGCACAGTTGTATATTTCACTTCTATGTATCCATTTCTCGCTCATTGTTTCAAGTGTTTGAGAAGTTACACCACTACACGCTAACAACCTGAATCCTATTTTTCTTAAAGTGGAACCTCAATTACTAACTTCACTTTCTATTCAAAGCCAAAGCTTCTTAAAATGAGTTTAAAAACTGCTTCTTCATCATTTAATTGTAAGTCAAAAATGCTTTTACCGTGTTATCCCTTATGCATGAAATGTCCTCTAAATCTGATTTTTGTCAAGATGCCATCCACTTTCATATTACTCCTAAAAACCTTCTCTCAGCATCCCAAAAGTGAGTTAATAAAAGCTAATTTGTATTTCTTTTTCATTCTTGAGGCCACCCAGTCATTTCTTTTTGAGTTTTGTATCTTTAGAACAGCATCAAGGACACTGGTAACTTTGCCCAAATGACATCCCTTAATTTAGTTGGGAGCCATGAAAATTCTTCTGCACTAGGGTGGATTGGTTTCTTGGTCTTAATCAAGTTTTGCATTTGTACCTTTTATTTTTCTAAAGAGAGGTTGATTTTTTTTCATTAGTTGGTAACCATTAAAATATATTGCTTGAGACATCTATACCCTTTACACTAAATTTGGTTTTACGTTTTTTTGAATCAGGAGGATACAATATATCCATATAAATTTACTGAAGTAGTTATATTGGTTAACTATTTATTATAACTTCTATTTTTAAAATATTTGTTAGGAAATGATGAATGAAGGATTTCTTGTTTACTCCTTTATATTTGCAATTTGTGTCAAGCTCTAGTTGGATGGAAATTTAGATTCAGTTTAAAACTTACAAATGTCTTTTGTTTCTCTTAAATTCAATTTACCTTAAATTTATTGGATACATGAGGAAAAATTGTCAACGTTTATCAAAACATTATTTGGATCTAAAAATAACTGATTTCTTAAACAACGAAAGCATTGTTTATAGTGTAATGAATTGAACTCATTATTTTTGGTCACCATGTTTTTTCAAGATTTTAGATCCAGTGAATCTTAACCCCTCACACTAGTTTTTAATAGTTTGTGAAAATATAAACAAAATTTTCTGCTTTTTTTTTTTTTTTTTTTTTTAAACTACCAGTCAGTTTCATAACTTTGAATGAACTAGTCAGTGAACAGAAGTAGCTGAATGAATTGGAAAAAGGAAAATATTTTGTATGTATTTGTGGAAGAGACTGACTGGCAAATGCTGATTTTAGTATTTGAACAAATCCTGTTCCAAATGGCTAGCTGGTGACTTCCACCAATTCATTTGATTGGTTTTCTTTAAAAACTGGCAGCAAGCATGTACTGTCTAAATTATTTTAATAGATAAAATACATTTAGGCCTTAGCATAGGCTTTCAATTTCTTTTTTAATATAAGAAGTAATCAGTTTTTATCTATCCCCGCTGAGCAGTACTGGAAAGGAAAGGAATCCTAGTTCTCATCCGTAGGAAAAGGTCTATGTCCCACATGGTATATTGATGAAAATTGAAGTATAGAAGGAAGTCTGTATTCCAGGTATTATGACCATTGCTTCTGCAGTTCTGAGTCACCTTTGGGACTCTGTGGTAAAGATGATTTCACATGTCTGTCAGGCCTCAACACAGGAGACCCACAATCCTAATCAGTTTTGGTGCTTCTCCCTCTTAGGCAGTCTACATTTCTTTGTGTTCAGGTGTCTACAGTGTTGTCTCATGTCAACTATTTCAAAAGTCATCTGTCACTTTTCTTACAGGACAGAATGAGGGCAAGAAACATGGTCTGGAGCACTTGTTATATATATTTGCATGGAGGTGGTTGTAGGAGAAGATAGGAGGGAATGTGTCATGTTTTAGAAGAACCACAGAGGATTGAGTCTTGGGCTAATATGGCTGGAGAGCAGAGTTGAAGTAAGACGAGCTAGATAACAATGCAGGAAAAGATGAAATGATAAAAAGATGGCTCAGGCAAGGAAAATCAGGCAGGGAAATATATGTCAAGAGTAAGGCTAAGATTTTTTTATGGCTACTTTCAGTAAAAGTCATGGGCAATGCCCAGAATTTATAGGTCACAAGCAATAAAATTTTTTTTATGAAAGACCATGAGCTGTCTGTGACTTTTACTTAAAATAATGGGGGGGGAGGGGGGGAATGGGCTGAGGGTATTACTGGAGCCTGAGGGGGGTGAGAGCCCTAGCCCCACTGTGGAGCAGGAGGATCCAGCAATTGTTGTCAGCTCGGTTCCCCTGGCACCCCAGCACTGTGGTTCCATGTTCTCCCTTAGTGGCTTGAGGCTGCAGGGCTCCCTGCTGTGGCTTAAGGCTCTGGGGTCCACTGCTGTGGCTGGAGGCTGTGGGGCTACCCATCATGGCTGAAGGCTGCATTTTTTGGTATCAATTCTCCTTAAGCAATATAAGAAATATTTTGTAAATATCACTTGGGAAGTCAAAGTATGGCTGACTGTGAAAGAAATATGATTATGAAAGCTATCAATTCTGCCTTGTATTGATTATTATAGATGAAAAGCTGACATTCAAAACAAGTCTTATCTTTGTGCAATTCTCTTTAAACTGATCTTTTTACAGCAGACCTAGTTCTCACAGCACTGAAATATTTTGCATTTTCACTGAAGGTGGTAGCCTGCTGGCAGTCTTATTCTTGGGTTGGCATCTGTGTGTAGTTTAGCTACAATGTGTATGTTAAAGCACTTACCATATTGCTCTGCAACAGTCTAAGTGAAGGAAATACTAGATAATACTTGTAACTCACATTTTGTATATCATTAGACTCTCACTTGAGTGTGTCATTATATCTAAATCTCTTTAATTAATTAGTCTAGTTTGTATAATTTTTCTGTTAGGCGTTGCAGGACAAAGAAAGAATCTGAAATGCATGTGCACAGCTTGAGTTCATATTTTATGATTTTATTCAAATCAGGAATCTTAACACTTTGCAGATTGAAATGAATAAATTTACCGGTAATGGTAATCTGCATAAAAACTCGTGTTATATCTAGGGATGTTAAATATCAATTACAAAGGTAACCATTTAAATTATGAAAATTACATTAGGTAAAACAGTTAACCAATAAAATTTTGTGTCCCCTCCCACACTCCTCTTCCTCCTCGGTAGTGCCCACAGCCCAGCTTCACATGGGATGGAGAGCCCACAACTCCTGCATCTACCTATCCTCCCCAATGCCCTGTTAGATCCAGGGCTGCAGCTGTGAGAGGAGTCTGTTCCTGGCCCCAATTTTTTTAGGGGACCCCCATTTTAGCCCAGTAGATCAGGTCCTTGTGGTGTTCCTCAGGAGGGTCCTCCATGCCTGCACCAGGGCCTCTGCCTCCTGCAGGGGCAGCAGCAGGCTCTGCCTCACCATGAAGTTGGAGACCAGCACCCCTGGTTGTCAATTAGACTAATATTTAATCAGTTAAGAGGTAAGTTAACTGTTAACTGTTTAGCTGACTAATATTTTACATCCCTATAACAGACATTTGATAGCTTTAATAATAGTTAAAGTTGCTAAGCATTTTTAATAGACATTTGTTTAATTCATAAATTAATGACATGGACAGAAAGCATTGGTCTTCAGTGAGAATTAAATTGGTTTGAGAAATTGGGCTTTGGTTCATGATGTGACTGAAAGAAAGACAGACACAGACACATTCCCTCCCTACAAGTGCAATGCAAGTTAACTGCATAGTGTAGTTCAAAAGTTTTACAAGTAGAATAAAAAATTCTTTTTTAAATTTATAAGAACCTCAATGCAAAATCAGCAATACTGTTGTAAAACTAAGCATTGAAATCAGGTGATAGCAAGCGTTACCAAACTGGTTAGCAGTATTGCATAGTGTGTGGTTTTTTCATGGTGTATTTCATATTCATTAATAAGTAATAAGGTACATCTTAAGGCTTTAACAAAGAAACAGCATTGAAAATACTATGTATGGGCATTATGACCGTTAACATTTCTAGAATAACCCTAGTTTTGGAATATTCTGCCTTAAATATTCTATATTTGTACACTTGACATTGCTTTAAGTGTCTTGCGTGTGCTATAGCATTAATTTAGAAGAATGTTCATTTATTCCTAACATACCTCATTTTCCTAGCTTTTGTAGTCTAGAATAGCCACTGCCATATACAAATAAATTATGGGAGGGAAGGGACAGCCCTTCTTTCATCTAATGTGCATATCCAAAGTAGTCATCCTTGAGAGCTAAATAGGTCCTGAGTGACCTAGTTGTACTCTTGGGTTTCAACCTTCTTGTTCAGTCCCTGACACACATTTTAGGTCAACTATCTTTCTTCACTTCTCTGTGAATGAGAAGCTCCTAAAACTTGAGAAAATATAAAATGTCTTCAGGTGTGCTTAGATTTTGCTGTTCTGACTTCTCATTCTATCGACACTCAGTTTCCCTCTCTCGGATGATTTCACTTGAACCTCTGTTTGCTCTTAGACTTTTTTGTGTTTTGGAGATGCCAATTGTTATGTAGCAGTTGTTCAGTCAGTTGTCTCTTACTGATTCCATCTTACCTTCCTCTCTTCACATGTAGTTCTTCATTCTGAATATATGAAGGATCTGAAACTTCCTGAGACTTTGTAGGTTGTCTATCTCTACCGGGGCATGTAAGCACCCTTTCCAGACTGTTCTTGATCCTGTTTTGAGAGGAAAACTGGATGTTTTATTCCTGGGTTTGACTGTAACCTAGAGCCTTCTGGGATAACCACCTGAATATGCAAAGATCAGGGTAGGCTGCAAAAAGGAGAACAGATTCCCCCAGCACTGGAGGGTTACCTGGAAAAAAAAACTCTCCAACCAGTCACAAATAATGCTTCTGATCCCCCACACTGGATACCAAGAAGCCACCATAAAATATACTCAGCTCCCTTTACTGCATTTCAGCCACTGGTTTCCAAATAGCCACTAGGTTGGTAAAGAGAGAAATTGCTTAAAACTCTAAGCTCTTTATCGAAATGAAGTTTCTCCTGACCACAAAGGGTCAACCACATTACACAGAACAGTATAGGTTTGGATCTTACCCAAAATATCATGCTGCCAAGCCAATCCTTTAGTAATTAAAGGTTTATTGTTCAAGGGAAGGAACAAACTATGAGTACGGTTAAAGTAATCACATACCTACAATGATTTGAAAGTCCAGTATATCAGGTTTCCAGTAGAATTCAAAGTTTGCAGGTCTTAGGCACACCTCCAATACCTGGATGGGTTTAAGTCCTTGTTTCACAGCTTCAGTTGTTAGAAATCCAGTTGAAAGGAATATAGACCAAATAGTCCACCTATAGAATTTGTTCTAATTCTCCCATGAGAATTAGCAGGGTGATTCCAAGCCTTTGCTGGCTGGGATCTCAATCCTGTGGCCCAAACTTTCCCTGAGATGCTTGAACAGATGTGAGGATAAAGGGATTGTTTCCAACTTACTTTTATAGCTGCAGCAAGGTGGACATTTGTAGGTAATATATTTTTTTTTTTTTGTGGGCTTTGACAGTTCAGATACTTTAAGTGGAGAATAGTAATGTATATTGTCCTTTAAAGTAAAACCTTCACCTCTTGGGCACCACAGGTAATTAGCTGCATTGGCATCCTTAATAGACAGTTTACATGGGTAGATCAAAGCTCCATCTGGATGCTAATGTTCCCTGTTGACCTCTTCTAATAGAACAATAGTAACAGATAGGGAAGCAACAGAGTCCAGTGGCACTTTTAAAGACTCCTTACTAACCTCTAACAAGATAAATGTAAATATCAAGTAACAACTAACAATACACATGCATATCAAAGTCCTACCCTACTTGTAACACTACCATTGTGTTTTCCTACAATGTATTTTTAAAGGTTAGATTTGGGTCATGTATTTTACAAAATGGCTTGGCCTTTTCAGGCCTAGCATGATGATGACCTCATATCATTGTCAAGCTCCTGCTTTTTCAAGTTTTCAACAAAAAGTTCTTTGAACAAAATTGAAGTGGCACTAAACTAAAGAATAGTCTATTGGAGGTAGTGAAGAAAATCACAAAAGAAACTTGTCGACTACTAAACATGGTGTATTGTGTGGTGTACAAGAGACAGCAAAAATGGTCCCTGCTCAGATCTAGGTTATCATCCATTACAGAGAGCCCATTCTGTAATGACAGTGCCAAAATAGTTTGATTACTCTTCATAGTAAAGCGGTGTGGTGTGTCTCACAGTTCAAATCAACCTTTTTGTCCAGACAGCAAAACAAACCAGGAGTCCTGTGACACTTTTAAAGCCTAACAAATTTATTTATCGCATGAGCTTTTGTGGGAGAAAAATCCCATTTTGTCAGACACTTTGACCATGGGGAATGTACGGATTGGGAGAAAAATAAATGCAGGGAAGTGTAAGTCATAGGATCAGGTCAGATTGTTACAGCAAATCAAAGTAGTTGTTTAAATTCAAACGGGGGGAACAGCATATAGAGAGAGGTGAGATCAAATCACCTGTTGTAATAAGAAGAAAACCTGATATCCCTGTTCAGCCCTATGGCAACAGTGTCAAATCTGCATATGAATTCCAATTCTGCAGTTTCCCTTTGAATTTTTGGTTACAGGTTCCCAATATGTAGTATAACTGGAGATACTTTCTCTGTATAGTTTGAATTATAAAGTTATCAGGTCTCCAGTATAATGTGACTACTCCCTTCTCTGGAAAAGCATGTTACTAGAGCTTTCATTTTCTTTTAATCTCAAAACAATCTTAATTTTTTCCTGATTCACACCTGTCTGAACAGAATGCTCTTCTTTCTGTTAGACCCAATGTTCAATGTATCCCTTCCAGTAAATATTTTACAAGAAAATGCCTCAGAATATTCATGAATAATTACTGATCATCTTTGTCTTAACTGTAAGGTTTTTGAGGCAAGTATTAAAAAGTTTCTTGAAACTTGATGGAGCAGTGAGCCATGGGATGTCCAGCCAGACTACTTGTCACTTATTTTGAAACATTACTGTATTGTGTGACTGCATAGTTTTTTCCTTGTATCAACACAGTAACCCTGCAACAAGTTTCTAGGGCATATCCACACTAGAAACTTTACCCAGTTTAGCTGGTGCTCCTGGAGATTCAGGCTTCAGTGGCTGTCGCAAAGAGAACTGTATCAATGCTTGAAAAAAGGAGAAGTTGTCAGCATTTTACATCATCCTGCAGCACGAGTTGATTTTTGGTTTGCTTGGTACGGACTACCTGACTTTAAGCAGCTACAAGAGCTGTAGTAGCCATTTTCATTCAAGAAATTTTGAGTGCCTTTGGTTCAGAGATTGCAAGCAACTTTTCTGTAGTGAGAATAATCCAGAACCTAAAATGAAACTCTGAATTCATAGATCCCCACCAGACAATTGCATTGTTTCTTCATCAACTCCTAGCAGACATATTTTTAGAACCCTGCAAATCTGCGGATATCCGCATCTGTGGATACAATGTGGATAGCCGCAGACCATTTCTTTCAGATGCAGGTCGGATACGGTTCCACATGTTTGTATCTGCGCAGGGCTCTACATACCTTCTTTCAGGCTAAGTTCACAGAAGTTAAGTTAAAAGGGGTAGGCTGACTTATTGGAGGTTGCCATTTGCCTAGGAACAGGTGAAGTACTTTTTGCCCCTGTGCTCAGGGGGCAAGGAGAAAATCTGCTCCCAAATAAATAGGAAGGAAGCAGTGGATTCGTACACCAGATGTAGATTAAAACATTCAAATATTCAAAGATACAAATCTGTTTTTAAATGTTTGTCACATATTGTCCAGGCTTTTCAGAAGAACATTTCCTGCACTCTGGACATGTTTTCCTCTAGACTTTTTACTGAAAAAAGTTTAAAGACTAATGTAAAGGTCAGGCTGGAGAATAGAAGGACGGGTGATTTGAACAGGGTAGATGGCAGAAGAAAAAAAGGTGGATCAGTCACTACTTAGGAGGAAGTTACCTTAATGTAAAATTCCTGTATACTAACAGTCAGAAAACTTTGTGACCACTTGATATAACATCTTCTTAGTGGTGACTTTCAAATATGTTTGTTTAAAACGAGCTTGTGCTGTCTTTTTACTTGATGTAGAAAGAAGGTCTGATTTGTTTGAAAGTCTCTTTTCTGCTTGTTTTTCTGACAAAGTAAGGAATGTAAAGCCTGATCCTTCCTTGTTTTTCCTGGATGTCCGAGGTGTGTGTTTTGAACTTATGCCTTAATAGAGGAAGTGAGAGGATTAACTATTTAGCAAACAAATAATTTCTCAAATTAAGATCTCAGTCAGACTGTTAGATTACTTGTTACCAATAGTTGTTGCACTCAAACTGTGTTGCCATTTCATTAAGTTATCAAGCCATGAAATTGACAAGGCTGGTCTGTCTAGATGGAGAGTGGGTAGAGAAGCCACCCAGGCTTCTTGCCCCAGTTTCTGGCTGGGAGCAGGGGAATCAACCCTCAACTTCTCATCTTCCTGCTCTCAGCCAGCCAGACTTCTCACCCTGGCTCCCAGTGGATCCATGAAATTGAAAGTCAGCATCAATGTAAGAAATGCAGTGTCTATGCTGACACTGTGTTGCCCTATGTACACTGACATAAACCAGAGACCTCTTGTTGAGATGGTTTTATTATGTCAGAATAGCAGAGGAGTTGTATTGGTGGGAGGAACATTTCAGTGAATACACCTTCTCTCTAGTGTAGGGCAGACCTAATGCTGAAAACATTCTCTGGGTGGAAAACCTTTCAGGCTGCCTTACAAAGGATCAAAAAGAGCTTTTTTTCCTTTGTGCAGATCACACTAAGATGGCCATCTTGTAAAGAGAAGCAAGCAAACAGGACTGCAGCTATACTTTCTAAGGGATTCTAGCTGACCCTTTTAAAGACAGTCTCTTGTAAGAGTTTCACTGCATGTTAGTGCACTGATGTAAACTTTCAACAATCCACTTTAAAAAAAAAAAAAAAAAAAAAAAAATCCATCAACTTCAGCAAATCATTTTTTTTGGTCCTAATTTTGCCAACTATCTGCTAGAGAGCAGCCAGTAATTGCCACACAAGACATTCATAGCCCTGTAACTTTGAAACCTCAAGAAATAGTCTTATCTGTTATGTACGGGTTAAACTACTGGAGCCAGATTTAATTGGAAAACACCGAAGTCTCTTCTAAAAATAAGCTCGTTTGCCCATCAGAAGGGGAAGCTGGCTGTTGTGTGCGCACAAACTAAATGCACAAGAGTTGTGGAGTTGGCTCTGTGTACATATGCGACTGTCTGTTCTGAAAGAAGGGAACTATAATTCTTTGAATGATGGCAATAATGGTAGAGAGCATAATATGAGCAAGTCTCTACCATTGGTGGAGCTGCAACAGTGGAAAATGAGCTTTCAGTTTTCCTTGAATCTAATGCATGTGTGGGGGGAGAGATGCAATACTGCATATTTAAAAAAAAAAAAAAAAAAAAAAAACCCTCACTTGTATCTAAATTTTTTTACTTAAGGTTATTAAATGAAAGATTGGAAGATTGTTTTACTTTTGCATTTTACAGCATTCAGGGAGCTTACCACGCTCTTAATTCAGAGCTTTTACAAAACAGTATAGTAACAATTAGGAAAATTACAAATATTGCAAAAACTACAGTAAGATGACAAATACCTCATGAGATGTTGGGGCCTCTGCCTCCAGCTCTGTTTAGAAATGTATTTCAATTTGATGGTGTTCATTTAAATATCCCTCCCTCTTTTGCCTTGCAAGCTGAAAAGATTATGCCTCTTCCCCACCCAGCCCTCCCGCCAGCTGAACAGAGCAATGCTTTGCAGGTCCCTTAGATAATCTAGTGGCTAATACATTAGTACCATTTACTATATGACTTCCTTAAAACTTGAAATTGTTCCTTTGTAAAGAATGACTCTTCTTCTGTTTTAGGAAATACACAAAAAGGAACCTGTAGAAAAGGAAGTAAATCTTCACTTGTTACCAGGTAATGACTGTGCTATGTTGTATTTTGAATTTAGAATTCAAAATTGTCTTCTAATGAAGATTTGGCTGTGTTTTTAAAAAATGCTCTTTTGTTTGCTTCAGTAAACACTCAAATGACATCAATGTCTTAAGTAATAAAATTGAGGGTTTGAGGTAAGCAACTACACAGGCTGAATGTCCTGTTTCATCTGTGTGGATTGTTTTAAAATGCAAAGTTGGTATTTCCATTAAACTTGGAATACTGTGTTCACATGGGGGAAAAATTGTGCCCATGATCTGCTTTTCTTCATTTCATTAAAAAATACCTAGAAATAATTTAGGAAAATCTGTATTCATTAGAAGTTTAGGTCATGTCTTCGCTGAAAGACTGACTAGAGAACTAGTGCAATAACTTCCCCCCCCACCCCCCCAAAAGGGCAAGTTGAGCTATTGAAAAAATGTTGTTCAAAACTACTTTTACACTTCAGTTTTCTTTACCTATTCAACTTCAATGATTATCCTTTTTGGATACAAAGCTTTTGGTAAAGATGTCCTTTCTCCCTCCATTAAGATGTTAGGAATAAACATATACATCCCTGAGGCCTTCCCAATGTTCTCCAACAAAAAAACAGGAGAGAATGTAATACTGTTTTAATAGAATAAAAACCCAAGCCTTTGCATTCTTCATTTAGAAAAACAAAACAAAAACCTAAAGTTTTAACACTGTATCACTTTTAAATCTCTGCTGTATCCTATTAAAAAACACACAAAAAATAGTGGAGATAACATTAAACTTGGAGCTCACAATCTGTACATATGGGGTATAGAACTTCTTTCTGGTCAGCACAGATCTATAATGATGCTAATGTGGGTTTAAGCTCTTGGAATGCCCTTTGCACTGCAATCCCATTATATTGCAGAGTTGGAGGATGAATTTTATAGTTTGTTTTTGTTTTTTTAGTATCTAAAATGTCCCATTATGCTGCAAGCTAAGTCTTTTTGTTTATTTCGAACAGGTGAATTGCTGCTCTGTGAAGCAAGCACAGTATTAAAATGCATACAAGAAGATGGATCAAATCGTGGAGCCTGTGGGAGACTCATTTGCACAAACTTCAAGATTGCTTTTCTTGGTGATGAATCTGCTTTGGATGATGTAGGAAGACAAAGTTCATCTGCTTAATTCTTGTGAATGAGACTTCTTGGTCACTTAGCAAGCAATATACACTGCCTCTATGTAGCCTTCCCTTCCCTTTTAGTAGAAGGAACATTATAAAGAAATGAAAAGGAAGCTTTGTAGCAAGCCTTGAGCACCAGAGACTCACTAAACCCAGTTTATACTCTTACTTTCTGCACAGGCCCCTTTGTGTCACTTAGCAGTCTCCCTGAGTAACAACATCAGTTTCCATCTTAATCATGATATAGACTCATGAAATTAAAGTTATTGTCTGTGATAGCTCACAACTTTCTCTGCAAAACACCAGTTATTGTAAGAGTCAGAACAAAGAGAGAGGCTAAAACTAATGCTGTCCTGTTTCTAGGTGATGTCTGAGTCAGAACTACTAGTGCTCTATTGAAAATTGCACTTGTGAATAATACATTTATATTATCAAATATCCCAAGTTTTAGGGAAAAGATATGACATGGTTATGTTGCCGGTGGGGATGGGTTTGACTAAGTGTTCTTTTTTAAATAGATTAGTGCAAGCCCCTGTAGGTTTTCTTGAATACATTTAAATCTGGTTTATATCCATTCTTTGTTAGTTGGAAGGAAAATATATAGGTCAAGTTTAAATCCATTTGTGTGTTGATACAAGGGCTTTCACTGGTTCAATTAAATCTTACAAAACACCTTTCATTAAAAACAAAACGTAGCTTCATTTAGACCTGTCCAACTTCTAAACTAGAGTCTAGTCTTGATTATTTATCTGGCCCCATTACTGAAGTGTTTGAATGCCACACAATCTTTTATCCTCACAAACCCTTGTACGCTAGAGAGCTGTTAGCCCTGATTTATAGATACAGAGCTAAGACATGAAGAGGCCTGGTTTACACTACAGAATTAGCTTGACGTAAGTTGGTTTCTGTGAACCTATTTTGCATGTGTCTGCATGCAGATTTGTGTCCTGAAGATGTAAACACCCTGTTCTGACAACACAGTAAAACCACCTCTTTCAATGGCAGCCCTCTGAGGTCAATGCAGTGTGAAGGTAAACACTGGATGACCTATGTCAACCCTCAGTCTTTTGACAGCTGTCCCACAAAGCAACAGTTGTGAGTTCCATTGCCAGGAGCCATAGAGACTGGAAGCACTATCCCTTTCCCTTCACCCCGGCATGTATCTTTGAAATGCCTCTTCACAATTGTGGTCTTTTGTTGTGGGCAATTGCCCAATCATCTGTACTGACCCCACGCCCTAGATGAACTACTGTTGTTGGATCTCCTGGGTCTGTGGGTAGAGAGGCTGTGCAAGTGCAGCCACAGACCAAGGGTAAAAATGTAAATTTCTACAAGCAGATTGCATGGGGGATGCGGGCGAAGGGGTACAACAGGACCAGCAATTGTGCTGCATGAAAGAAGTTCTTGTGGAAGGATGTCACAAGGCAAGGGAGTGCAACAAGGTGTCTTCTTGTCTCTCACAATGAGTTGTATGTGCTCTTAAAGAGTAGTGGATCTTCACTGATACCAGTATGGACTGGCCAGGGCAGTGCCCCACATGATCCACCAATGTTTCCACAACTGTAGAAAATACCCTTTTCTGCTCATGTACTGTAGGATAGAAAGTTGTAAAAGTGAGATCACCGCTTGTTTCTCTAGAGTCAAGGCAGCTTTCATTCTGGCGTCTGTGGCAAGCTTGGCACAAAGATAAAGAAATGGGGCCTTTTGGATTAGAAAAACGTACAGCCACTGCTCATCATTCCAAACTTACATTATGATGTAATCCTGCTTATCTTGTGCCCGGAAGTGGCATTCTACCTCCTGCACTTGCTGCATGAACATCACCAATAACCTTGAATTGTTTTTTTGCTACGGGGCTGAGCAAACTGTTCAAGAAATCATCATGACTTGTGGGCCAGCAGATGCAGGAGAATTGTGCATCCTTTATTTGTAATGTTTGTGAGGATAGTTCAGAGCTCTGAAGGCTCCATGCTTCTGTCAGCGACGGTGAAGACTGAAAACTGGCAATTTAAATACAAAGTGAGAAAATTATAGGATATAGATGATATTACGGGATAGAGAAAGTTGTATGCTCGGGTCTTGTCCCCCTAACTCCCAGCGCAAGTCATTTCTATCTCTCACCACATTGTGAAATGTTGCCAAAAGGCATACTAGATGGCATTCTTGGCACACTGGGATACCTACCCATAGTCCATTGCAATTTACGTCAGCTCAAGTGCTCCTGGTGAGTACATGCTGCAACGACACAAGCAGCCAGGTATGCATGCATATGGGCAGTATAGAAAATCTGGCATTCTGTATGTCAGTGTCACTTGAATTGTCCAAAGTTTGTAGTGTAGACACGGCTAAGTGACTTGCCCATGGTCGCATGGGAAGCCTGTGGCAGAACAAAGAATTGAACCTGCGTCTGCCAAGTCCCAGGCTAGTGCCCCAACCAGGGTACCACCCGTCTCAACATACAGAGATGGTATAAATCAAAATACAATCTGAACAGGACATGCACAACTCTGGAAAATCCTTGATTCAGGCTGGCTAGTGTTGGCTGTTTACACTCTTCTTCCTATTCTGTCCCCCCTGCCCTCCCCAACCCATGAGGTCTTAAAATAGTCTAGAGTATTTATTTGCATTGTGACCTCTTCAGTGTAGGGATAGTATTGTTTGCATAATGAGACACCAGTCTTTGATTGAGCCTTTGGTGCGCCACCAATACAACTAAATAACCAGCCACTCTGCTTTGAAAATCTCAGCAGTTACCATTTGTCACCAGTAATCGGGAGGAGTGTCAGAAGTCTCTAGAATATGAATGACAAATGGTTCATTGTCAGTTTTAAACCAGATGTATTGATTCATTTAATAAGAAATTCAAATTTTAAATTGAAGACGGTACAGTTAAAACATTTACTTGGAAGACTTAAACTTGCAACACTCAGTGCCAAAAAAAAGTAAACTTTATTACTGCTAAGCTAAATATAGAGAAGCAGCAGAGCATATCTACCAAAGCAGTGTGAGAAATTATCACTGAACGTAAGGGGTTTCATAGTGCATGGTGGTGGTCAGTGACGCTGGAACAAAATGGCTTCTTTTAACACCCCCCCCCCCCCCCAAAAAAACAAAAAACAAAAAACTGAGGCTAATCTTGGAACTGAAGCACTAAGTTAGTGTCTGAGGTGGCCTGAAATTGTTTTTAGACATTACTCAGCCAACTCTCATCCCTCCCAAAGCCCAGTACAGTTTTATGAACTAAACTTGTTGAAGCAAGATTCTAATTACATGTGTGTGCACTGCATGTGTTCCTTGAAGTTGTGTAGAACAATAGACTCAATGCCTGGCAATACATCTGATTAGGATTAGGCCTATTCTGTGAAAGTAAAGTTCTAGTCTAAAAAGTGATTGTGCAAAGCTGTCATGATTTAATTTCAAGTTTGTATCATTGATTTCTGCACTAACTATGGTCAATTGACAAGCAGAATTTTTTAACTGAAAGCTACAGAACAGTTTGAGCAATAACGAGTTCAATATCCCACTCTTGTTTTGAAAGGTCAAGAAGTTAAAAAGTAGATTAAAAACTTGTGACTGCAGTAAATATATATCTACTGAACACATAAGCTATGGCTCTCTAGTGGGAAGGTACTGTTTAGTTTGACTAAAATGGGTTTCATGACAGGAATTCTGTTTAACACAAAATGGTTTGCCTTACAGGAGCCAGAATTTAAGAATAAGCTCATAGGAGAAAATGATATAACTCTGCATTGTGTAGATCACATTTATGGAGGTAGGTTAGCTTTTTTTCTTACATTTCATGTAATTCTAAACATGTGGGCCCAGATTTTTAGGGTTATTTAGCTGACCAACAATGGTATTTGGATTAAGTGTCTACATCGCTTTTGAAAATGAGATTTGGACTCCTAAATTAGTTAGGCATTACAGCAGTGCCGCAATACCTTAAAAAGCCTGGACTATGCACTCCCTGTTCTCTGCCTTAGCCTAATGGTCAAGCTCAAAGTGTAGTTTGCTTGTGGGAAGCAGCTAAGAGAGCAGTGAACAGGTAAGAAAAGCCTCTGCCCTCTACGGCATTGGTATCATGAAGTCAGAATTAAGAACTGCAGCCAAAAACTCAGTTCTGTCTAATATGAGTGAAAAAGAAAAAATCTGGGACAGCACAAAATCTGGGACTATCTCACCCGTACAGATACTGTTAAGTATATGATACAGATATTTGTCTGTCTGCAGTGCAGATCAGCGTGTTAAGTTATTTAGTAGACTCTTTCATGTTGACTCAGTTTAGTTAGGTCCCCAGCAAGAGATGCCAGAATCTTTAGTGTTGATATATTCTTACCTCAGTTTTTTTATTTATGTAGTTTATGATGAGAAAAAAAAATCTCTCTTTGGGCAACTGAAAAAATACCCAGAGAAATTAATCATCTACTGTAAAGATCTTAGAGTATTTACCTTTTGTCTGAGGTACACAAAGGAAGAGGAGGTAAAAAGGGTAAGTATGGCAACATTATATATTTGATTTATTAACTCCCCACCCCTGCACCCCTACCCCCCAAAAAAATTCTGGAGTGGGATTTTAGTAGGCTATTTTAATTATAGGGAAGTGATGTAGGATATCTGGAAAATATGTAGGCTGGTTTGAGAATGGTTCATTCAAATCCTCAGGACGAAGCATTCTTCTGTCATTCACTGTTGGGCTAAAGCCGCTAGACAAACATGGGAGTCACTCTTTTTGGTTTGGTTAAACTTGTTTCTTTAACCATCTTTCTTTGTGTGTGTATAACTTAAAATGTCAGGCATACTGGCTTCTACGTGGAAATGTTAGTGCTTGGGAGGACTGTATAAATTGGTCTAGAACTTTTCTAGCTCAAGCCTATAATGTAAACTGGCTTTGTATTTACTTGCAATACTGTCTTGCTATCCTTCTTTCTTCTCGTTACCCTGTCAGCTCCCATAATAAACAATTTTCTGATAACTTAGCATACAAATTTATTTCTTTTGACACTTCGAAGGATGCATTTGGCTTTCTTTGAAAGTGGGAGGAGGAGGAATTAGGGCTTAAAATTTAAGACACTGATTAATAATTATTAATTTTTTGTGTTTGGGGTATCTAATTTCTCTCCAGACTTAAGTGCACTTTTAAAAACTTCAGCGCAGGTTCAGTGTGCATTCCTTTTATACTGATCTAGGTAGCTGTAGTATTTTCAAAGGTAGATGATTTTCCTTTGTGGCTATATTAAGACTGTGGCAACTGGGAATAGAATTCTGCTTACTGGTTCAGAGATCCAGTGCTGGTTCGCAAGGGTACATCTGTCTTATACACATCAGAGTACACTCTTTTTATAAGAATTTCAGTTGTGACCTTGACATAAGTCTTCAGCAGAGAAGGCTCACACCCAAAGTTGTGTATTAAGAACATCCATATAATTAAGCAGTGCAGTCATCTTAATGCACACCTGCATCTCCTGTTGGTATTAAAGTTGCACACAAACATCATATCATTTCACCTCCTATCTGATGCCTTGCTGTCAAAGGGTGCACTAAAACGAAGGCTGGGTCCAGGTTTAGGGTGAAGTTCACTTGATGATCTTTCTAAACTCTTAAAGTCCTTCAAAAACAAACACAAATCTTGACCTAAAGAGCAAGGAAAAATTGAAGTGGAGTAATGCTAGTCTGGTTTTTTGATGGCTCTAAACATAATGCAATAGTAGTTGCACAGATGCTTAAGCAAAGCCATCTTTTTAAATTTTAAATCTGGTCTTTAATATCTTTCTTCATTTGAATCTTGCTGACAATATCAGTTTAAAATGTGTAGTCTCTTCCTCTCCCTGGCTTTGCCTTTGAGGTTCAGCTGCTCTTTACATCAGATGACTTTGTTACAATCTGATATATGCATGGATTAATTTGTTGGTCCTTTCTTAGATCGTCAGTGGCATAATTCATCATAGCCAGACTCCTAAACTACTTAAACGCTTGTTTCTGTTCTCTTACGCAACAGCTGCACCAACCAATACAGGTAAACTTAGTTCTGTATTTTTTTTTAGCTTGTTGTAACTACCACATACAGTCATTCCTGCTTCTAAGCCTATATCTGTGTGAGACTTTTAGTGCCTGAATGTGTGCTAGGCCCTTCCTGTTCAGTGCCGCCGTCTCTCCCTCTTCCCCGCCCCCCAGCGTCGTCTTCCCCTGCCATCTCCCCTGCGCCCCCTTCCCCAGCGTTGCCGAAAGAGCCACCGGCAGTGGCTTTTCAGTGGTGGAGGAGAGGGGTTTCTTTTGGCGGCACGCTAAAGGACCCCACCACTGCTGAAAAACCCGCTGCCGGGGGCCCTTTTGGTGGTACTGGGGAGGGGAGGGGCAGTACAGCTGCTGTGGAGAGACAGTGCTGCTGGAAGAGCACTGCCGACTGTCCCCTGCGCCCCTCTCCCACCAGCAGGAAAGGGGCTTGCTGCCAAAAGGAGCCGAGGCGGCTTTACGGGAGGGGTGCTCTGCCTGATACCTAGGGATGTCCAAGCTTTTGGGTCAGCTCCTAGGTGTCCAACAGATTTGTCGAGGCCTGTTTAAGCATATGGAACTGCTGTAAAAATCTTCTTAGTGCGCGTCGTCCCTTTAGGAGCACTTGTCTTGGTTTAAGCAACATTTAACTGAAGACCAAATATTAAAGATCAGACAGAGGCATAGAATGTTCTGTACAAAGGCGCATAAAAACTTGCTGTGCTCAAAATATTTATATACAAGAGGTTCTGTATGTGCCCTGGGTTTAAAGAGGGTGCTTTGCTATCAGAAAAGCATTTTTCATTAAGTAACTAGGACTGTCTCTGTAAAAACTAATATGTAATTGGATTTCTGTGACAGACACACAAAACCAAACTGTGATGTTTGATGCTATTAAGGATTGGCGTGATGAGCTGGAACGAACCAAAGGGAACATGAAATATAAAGTAGTGAGTGTCAACGAAGCCTACAAAGTTTCTGAAAAGTAAGCTTGAATTCTAAAATGTGTATAGCAAATTAAATAATAGTCATTGTTCATATTTCAAAAATGAGTGATGACAGTAGTGCTAAATCTCCATCCTCCATATGTGAAATCTGTCTTCCAATTTATTTCTCCAAGGCCTCAGGCACTGTAAGAAATGCTTAAGCTTTGCGTATGCTTAAAAATTTTGCAGGCATAGCTATGTTGTTGAGGAGTATGATTTGTATCCCTCCCCTCCTCCCAACATGTTAGAGGAACTGATTTTAGGCTGCTATACTAGGGCTCCCCCCACCACAAAACATGCACACCAACAAAACCCCACCCTATCTTTTGCTGATACAAACTGTCTCCACTGAAGAGTTTCTATTTCCTCTACCAGTTTTTCAAATTTAGACAAGACCTAAAGGATTTCCATTTGAAAATAAGTTAATTTTTTTTTTAGCAGCAATCAGCAGCATTAAGATTTCATTAAGCTTTTGACTGCAGATACATACCAAATTGTAGAACAACAGCATGAGAGTTCTCAGGATATTACTAACACTATTGTATCTTGATAAGATATTGCAAGTACTGAGCCTGAAGTACCAAATGTCTTTCAAATCTGGACATTTTTTGTGGGCCCCACAGAGCATGGTGGTTGATTTTTAGTGCAGGAAACTGGGAATGACTAATTCAGATTTCCTAATCCTGTGGTTAGGACTTCCGGCATCAAACAAGAGGCATTAAATCTGCTGTGGAATTCTTTGTTATTAGAAATGTTTCTCTCTTCTTTAGATTGCCATTATATTTTGTTGTTCCCATGTCTCTTTCTGAAGAGAATATCTTGCAGTACCAAGGAAGAGGCATTCCTGTAAGTATACCTGCCATGCTGAAGTGTGGAAAAAATGTAGATAAGAAGGAAAAATTTTAACTAGTATTTCATACTGATCACTTCTGTAAATGAATTATGACTTATTTAAGTACATTGGTTTTGGCAGATCATATATATTATACTATTAAAGTCCTTTCTGTAATAGCAAACTCCTCTGTAAAAGGAGATGCAGCAGCTGAAAGTAGAGCTTGTACATAGAGCTCCATTCTTTTCCAAAGAACATTATAGAGCAACAGGTTTTTACTTTCCCTCTCGTTATATATTTGAATAAACGTATGAGTAGATGTCAGTACTAATGTACCTCCATTGAAGACTCTTTGCATTCTCTCACTAGTCTTCTTTCCCTGACACTGAAACTCTCTAAAGCAATGGTTCCCAACCTTTGTCTTGAGGGCCACAAATACCATTTTTACAAACTTGAAGATCCACCAGCAGCCCTTCTCCACCCCTTCTTCCCACTGCAGCCAGACAGAAGGAGTTGTGAGGAGGCGGCCTCCTTGCTGATCTCTCCTCTTCCTGGTTGCCGCAGGGAAATGGCACGCATCTGTAGCCCTGCATGCTCCACCTGGGTCCCCAGGCAGTGGCTTTCTTATGGAGCCAGAGGGATGAAAGATCAGTGCTCCCCTCCCTCTGCCTGCAGCAGGGACCCCCAGAACCTATGGACCTAGACAGTGCACTTCGTCATGCTCCCTTCTACAGACAGGGTGGGGAGCGCTGTTTTCCCTTCCCGTTCCCTGTAGCAAGGAGCCTTGCACTGGTCTTTTAGTCCCATGGAAACATGCTCTGCCTGGGTCCTTAGGCCGCAACTCCCTTTTTTAACCAGCAGGAGGGGAGCCACAGGTTGGGAGCCACTGCTCTAAAGGTACTTGCTTGTTGGCATCTGCAGGACTGGTTTGGTGCTGGCTGCTGTGCTTATGATGGTACTTCAGTACTGAGTGTTAAGGCCCTGAACATGATGGTTGTGTCATGAGAACAGGTAAAGCACAGTGGAGATGAGGAAGCAAAGGCAGTTTTTATATAGAGATCATTGCTCATCTTGTGTGCTGAGCTCCCATTGACTTCACTGACGAAAAACAAGTCCCTTCACAACTTTAGTTTTTAACTAGATGCAGTCCTGAAGAAAATGTTAGCTACTTTTTATTACCCTTATTAAAAAATAGTTCAGTGCTCTGATCCACAAATATGCTACAGGACAGAGCACGGCATTTTGCAGTGCTACCCAGTGACTAAAATAGTGCTGTTACCATGATGCTTTCACTCAAACAAGCTAAGAAGTTTTTGATGCCCCTAAGTTAATTTCCAGTTACAAACCCAGTTGAAAAACTAAGTTAAAAATCACGTCTGTCACCAATTAGTTCTGACTAAGATGGTGAGGACAGGGTAGCACGGCAGACTTGTGACTTTCTTGAGGCAGGCAGGCAGTCACCTTCCATTTAAAGGACAGCTTTTAAGTCCATTGTAAAATGGTATCATTGATCTTAAATACTTCGAGTTCAAACTTCAGTTTACAGATAACGCTGTGTTCCAAACTGCCAGCCCTTCAAATTCTCTCTTGGATGTGAAGTCAAGCTGGAGCTTTTCTCCCATATTAGCAGATTTTTTCCAGACCAAATTATGACTTTATTACACTTGTGCAATTATTTGCATCTAATGGTATTGCATTGGAGTACAAGTCATAATTTGACCAGCATATTTCATCTGATATGTGAGAAGGAATAACCTACAGGACTTTCAGATCCCAAGGTCAGTTTAGAGGCCATTTTAGGAGCCACTGTTATAGGATATGCCTCTATGTGAGCACTCCAAAAGAAGACCATTGCAGGGAAAATGGAACAGTTTTCCTACAGTAAACTTCTGTGCAATTACTTTGTTGTTCAATGTAAATTGAGTCTCT
Organism: Pelusios castaneus; assembly: GCA_007922175.1. Taxonomy (NCBI): domain Eukaryota; kingdom Metazoa; phylum Chordata; order Testudines; family Pelomedusidae; genus Pelusios; species Pelusios castaneus. The sequence goes on along the minus strand of ML685863.1, from coordinate 2,094,470 downwards.
TTCTTTCAGGTTTTTCATTTCTATTGCCAATCAGTTGTCTTGCTTAAAGAACATCTTGTTACAATTTTGACTTGCACATCAAAATGTTTGACCTCCACTGAAACAGTGCAATACCTTTCCCATGCAACAGATCATCAGAGTTCCTCAACTGCTAGTATCCTACTAGTCCAGCTAATATCTTTAGGACAAGACAAAGCAGTTTAAAGGCTTGCCTCTACAGCTGAATGGAATAGCTCTTGTCAATGCTAGTCTATTTCCCTGTGTAGGCAAGCCCTAAGAGAAGAGCAAAGTCTCAACCATAACTTAACATCTTAAACCTACATTGTCCATTGCATCTACCTAATGATTCAGCTTGTTAAAAATAATACTGTAAAATGTTGTCCCTAGAGCATTTGCTGTTTGTTCAGAAATACAAGATAGCTGCTGAATGATTCACTGGAAGCCCCAAAACTATATGTAATAAAGCAGCAGAAAGAGGTTTCTTATAGTCTAATGCAGTGGTTTTCAAACTTTTTTTCTCGGGACCCAGTTGAAAAAAAATCATGTATGCTCCACGGCCCAACAATTAAATCTTTGAGCAGTGCATTCCAGTCTTTCAGTGGCGGCAGCAGGCGGCTCCATGACCCACTACCTGAGGGTCTGCGACCCAGTATTGGGTCCTGACCCATGGTTTGAAAGCCACTGGTCTAATGTTCACTCGGATAGAAGCATAACTGTCACATGTACATGAGAACTAGCTAACTTTCATAATCAGGTAAATGTGTTTTTCTGCAGATTTGGTGTTGGTCTTGCCATAATGGTGCTTCTCTTCTCAAAATGTCTGCTTTTCCCAAAGAACAAGAGGACAGCACTTCACAAATGCAAAAAAATTTCTTGGATGGGTCAGTAATAACTATTCTGTACATGACATTTTATGAGCCTGACTTCTGTCATCTCTATATACTGTGTCTGAGCTTACATAGCAACAGGAGACAATTGGGTTTTTGATAGCTTTGTTTTCTAGCCCTTGCATTAAAAACAGTTTCTTAAGGGTATGCTTTAAATACTCACTAAAATAATGGTCTCATTGGTCAAGTAAGTTCCAAAGGGGTAGCTGTTATTCTAGGTCAGCCAAACAAACAGGGAGTCCTGTGGCCCTTTTAAAGATGCCTTTCCCTGCATTTAATTTCCTCCCATTCTGTAAGTTCCCCATCTTCAAAGCGTCAGATGAAGTGGGATTTTCTCCCAGAAAAGCTCATGCAATAAATTTGTTAGTCTTTAAAAATACCACAGGACTCTTTATTGGTCAAGTAAGTGGTTTTTTGGTGATCTCACAATTATGTATATTCTCATTAGACTAAATCTCAATGGAAACTGTTTGGGATAGATGGAGGGCGGGGGGGGGGGGAGGGGGGGAGAGAGGTTTTCCTCCATTACCATTTTAAAAAATGCAGGCTTTAGTTCAGCAATGGGCAAACTACAGCCTTTGATCAGGCTCTCCAGCTGGGCCTGGCTGGAGCCTGCAGCCACTCCCCCTCCCAATTCCCCTCTCCCACTACATAGGCCCAGCAGCACCCTCCTGGTGGGAGCCCTGCATCTTCCCCATCATGTGGGACTGACAGCAGCCCCCTGGCCAGAGCTCAGCCACTGCCCCTCTCACACGGCTTGGGACCAGCGACTGCCCACTGGCTGGAGTGCAGTGACCACTCCCCTTCTCCTTCACACTCCTGCCCCAACATGGGTCCAGCAGCACCCTGACCAAATGTGGTGGCCTCTCCTAGCCCTGTCCCTTCCCCCACCTGTCTGCTACCACCTGGGCCAAGTGGAAGCTGCTCTTTCCTCCCAGCCCTGCCCCTTCGCCTGACATGTGTGGCCCACCATACAGCAGGTGTAGCCCTCAGACCAAAAAGTTTGCCCACCCCTGCTTTAGCTTCATTAGCAGCAAAGCCAATCACTTCTACAGATTCCCTTAGTCCAGCTGCATCCTTTGCAGGCAAATGAATTTCAGCCACTTCTCCTTTTGAAAGCTCAATTTAGACCTGCTGTAGGGCCTCCTCATTGAGATTGTCATTTTAGAACACTTGCTGCTTCTCCAGCACTGATTCAGGCTGGAGAGGAGAGGCTGTTGCTTCCCTTTAAAACATGAGTAGTAAGCAATTTCTAACTTCAGTGAACTGCAGCACCCAGAGAGGCAGTCAACTTCATCTTCCATTTGAAGGTGCCCCAGACCAATTCGCAATTACTCTGAAATTGGACTAAAGGTGATAGGTTAAGGAAGACGAGCTCTAAGACAAATGGAAAGTGAGTGTTAAATTATCAGCCCAACTGCCCTTTCAGCAGTAGCTGTTGGCTCTAAAGACTGTTACTCCTCTCTATCATAAGGAAGGAGGGTCTTTGAGCCACAGACAGCTGCTGAGTGACCATAAAACCAAAGGTTATTTCTAGGGGAGCATAAAATAACTTAAAACAAGAGGAGGTTTCTAACCTTTTCCCTATATTCTCTCATCCTTCCACTGTGGAATTTGGAAGCATATTTTTCATAAACTTTCAGAATTAGTTTACGGGGGGGAAATAATTTCAAAAGGTAAAGAACCATATGCAAATATCAGAAAGCTGTAAGAAGATATGAGTTGCTATGGTCCTGCCAGGAGTGCAGGAGACTGGACTCAATGACCTCTCATGGTCCCTTCCAGTTTCTCTGATTCCATACTGGGCTATCATCTTCAATTGCCTGAGGAGTCTACCTTTTCTGCACTAGGAGGTGTCTAGTGGTTAACCACTATAGCCAATTAGATTAAACTGTCAATGCTAAAGGCCAAATCATGTTTTAGGTTGTGTGGGTTTTTTCCCCTCGTATACAGCTGGTCAACTAGTTTTACTGGCATAGATGTATTGCTAAGTGGTGTAACTATTTTGTTCCTTTTGGTAAAAAAACTTTAGTATAGAAACAGTTATGCAGATATAAAAGTGCCTTATACTGAGAGAGCTGCTTTAGATTCCTGAGCAAAACAAAGCGGATTCTGGTTACAAGGTTACTTGTACTTCTGTCTCCTTCTGGTCTCAGTGCACTTACTCTGGTGTTAGGCACCCTGCCCTTACCTTTTCTGGGGTCAGGTTCTGTGATTCTCCCACTCTTTGACCATGTCCTCAAGCTGTAGCACCTGTGTGGCAACTATGATTGTTTTGGTTCAGTGTCGGGAAGTCCTCTCTTGGGGAGCTGTGACAATGATGACTAGTGACCCAAAACAGAGTAGGTAACTTCACAGTAGGAACAAAGCACAACCAGAGAAAAAGGTTTTTAACACAAGTCATTCATGACTATCTTATCTATCTTCCCCCTTAAACCAGCCAAAATCCTTTATTCTCTGCTGTCCCTTTAACCCAAAGATGCACTTCAAAGCAGTTTCTCTGGGTTGCCTCATCATTTGAGCTGTTTGCTAGGAGATGTGACTATCTGTATCCATGCCCTACCTCCTATGCAGAATGTAACAAACCTGTTAATGAATTAATTCCATGTATACATACAGTAAATACCTTTTGGGCAAGATACAGTATTCATAAATTATTACAGATCAGCTGACAGTATAAGGACCTTTTTACCTTATATTTGCATCTAATAGGACAAATTTGCTGCACTAGGTTTGTAGGCATATGTAAAGCATCAAAACTGTACTAGGGTATAAAAGAACAAGGTTGTTGCTGAGTGTTCTAAAATGCACATGAGGCCATTAGCCATGAACGAATATCTTTTTGTGCCTAAATTCTCTACTTTTGCTGTATGTATTGTATATATGGGGTGGGAAATTAACCTTGCTATCTTTGTTTTAGATTTCTCTAAACTGAAAAGCTTTCTCTTCTTTGATTATTCAGAGTTTATAGGACTATTAACAAGCCTCCTTATGAAGTTGTAAAAACTGATGACCTTTCAAACAGCCTTCCATCTCTTCAAGAAATTCAAACTGCATATGTTAGGTTTAAACAGCTGTTTCTGATAGGTAAGTTAGTTAAATGGGCTGGGAAGAACTAAGATGTGCCAAATATTGGTTTAGAGACTTGCTTCTTTTGCATTCAGGCACTCCATCACATTTCTAACCGATGAATACAGTCCTTGGCGTAAGAAATCGCTGGTAACTTTCTTCTGACATCGGGTGAAAGGAACTCTTTGAATATTTAATTGTCTCTGCAGATCAAGTGAGGTCTGTTTGTTTAGTGTATTAAACTGGAATCCTGCAGGTGTCAAAATTGTTAGCCCACAGTAACAAGTCACATTATCCTTAGAAGATGAATTACAAAAACTTAGGACACACAGCAATTGGAAAATGACAAGTCTGTCATAAAAATCTAATGGGGTTAAAATAGAACGCTGGTAAGAGGATGTCTCAGACCTCCCATACCTCATTCAAATGAGATTAAATCAGTGTTTTAAATCATAAATGCTTGCAAGTTAAGCATTGGTGGTATTCTGAGGTATTTCAGAATATTGGAGAACATCAATATAATTAGGATAAGAAACTCCATTTTCTACAAATGCTACTCCTGAGGGAATTCTGACAAGAAAATAAATTCTATGCATAATATTTTAAATTCTGCGCATTATATTTGTCAATAAATGTGGAGGCCTATTGCTTACTTAACTAGGGTATCTTCAGTGTGCTGAGTCAGAGGGAAATGCCTTCCTTCTGACTCAGGACTAGCAGTTCGGCTGTGGGTGGTCTTACAAGTTCGGCTCATCAGCTGAGCAGGTCTTCACAGACCCAATCAGTCAATCTGGAATATCGATCTGATAGCGGTGAATTTGCCACTGTCAATGAAGACCTGCCCCAAGACAGACAAGTTGTCCTGCCATTTACTGGGAAAGAATCATAGAGCCAGGGTATAGAAGCAGAAGTCCATGAGGCTTACAGCACCAATGAGTACACAGGAAGGCAGGTAGAGCTTTCGGGTGCAACTGCTGACACTAGAGTAAGTTACCATGGGTGCGGATCCCCTGGGCTAACTCTTCAGTGGAGGCAATAACTTAAGTAATTCAAGCCCAAGTAAAAACTGGAAAGCCTGGTGGAAACTGGTACTGTATAACCTTGGTGAAGCATTTCAGTTTTCTTGACAGATGGCAGTTCATCGTATAGAATGTGTTGTTTAGTCCAGGCTATATTGGCAATCATTTGCATATCAGTTGTTTGTGGTGTTAACAGCATAAAGATTTTGAGATACTACACTCTTTTCAATACAGATGAGCATTTTAAATGTGAAACTCCTTAGGAAAAATATCTGTAAGTGTCTGAAATTCTGTAACCCTTTCTATACCCAGAGCCTGTCCTAATGAGTTGTTTCTGCAGCTCCTCCACTAGACCCACTGCCCCTTCTTTCGCCGAGGTCGTCCAGTTTACCCATTGAGTTCAACCAGCTACTGTACAACTACTAAGCATGTGACAGCTAGCTGCCATGTAGGATCAGTCTGCCTCCTGGCAGTTTTTCCCCTTTACAGCTGCTATTAGGCTCTTAATCCAGCTGTCTTCTGTTACCCAGAAATCTTTTCCACAGTTGCCATTAATTTCTTCCTTGTTTAGTTAAGAGAAAAGGTAAAAGTAGCTTTGAAGTGTGAATGAAGCCCTTGTAATTTGAAAAGAAATCATTTGATGAATGACCTACCCTTATTTAAATATATAATGTAACTTGCTACCATTACAGTTCTATTTAAAAAGAAAGATTAATTGTATTTGAAAATATGGGGCTGCCTATTTTTTTTTTTTTTAAAAAAAAAAGCAAAAGCTTTAAGAGGTTCATTAAAAAGCTGTATTTAGTCAGCTGCAGTTTGCGGACAGCACTGAATGCACAATCAGAGTGCACAGGTGTTAAAATGGTCTTAACCATTGAACTTGTTTGTCTCTTTAACACCGTACAAAATTCTTACCTTGTCTTTTAACTACCTGTTGTGTTCGTGTATGTGGCTGTAAAACCCTGTATTAAAGTTTAATCTGTATATCCTAAATATACAGTTGAATCAGTTAAATCCTTTATAATTTAGCACTGAACTAAAACATTTAGATCTGAAAATACTTGCAAAACAATTCATTGAGTGGAAGATGGAAAAAATCATGTGAACGAAGTATTTCTTTTAAAGGTGTTTCATGAAGGACGCTTAGGAAAATGTGATGTTTGTCACTTTCTCTCTGATTAAAAAAATCAAAGTTCTTTTATAAAATTTTGCCCATTAATCTTTTAGAAGTTTCAGGAATATAAATAGACTTGGCAGAATTTTTTTTCCGAATTTTGTTTTTTAAATTTTTTAAAGATTTTTTTTTTTTTTTCTGTTTTTTTTAAAGTTGTGCAGCTAAGATGGGTTAGGGTTAGACTTGTGCTGAAGGGGGCTACCTGTGCAGCCAAGGGGCCCAAGACACCAACATGCAAGGAGTAGGGAAGGCTGCGGTAGTCTTGCCCCAGTGGAGCAGAGAGACCCTTCCCCCCCCAAAAGCCAGGGCTTAAAGATGAAGGATGAGCCCCAGCTATGGGGGGCTCCCATATTGCTGGGTGGTAAGTGAGGGAGTAGGTTTGTGACAGCAGAGTTGCAGAGGGGTCCTTGCTCATTTACTGGGCTGCTAACACCCAATCTCTGTGGACTCACTGACTATTACCGGTAAGTCTTTTGGGGTTTGTTTTTTTTGTCTATTTTATTGTGAACTGAAATTGACCAGCAGTTATCAATTTAAAATCAAAGCATGCCAATGCTAAATATAAAGTATATAAAAATATAAAGGCTTAAATTATGACAAGGGAGGTTTAGGTTGGACATTAGGAAAAAAATTACTCACTGAGAGGGTGATTAACCACTGAAATAAGTTGCCTAGGCAGGTTGTGGAATCTCCATCATTGGAAGTTTTTATGAGTAGGTTAGACAAATACCTGTCAGGAATGGTTTAAGAGGGTATTTGGTCCAGCCATGAGTGCAGGGGACTGGATTCGATCTCTCATGGTCCCTTCCAGTTTCTATGATTTGTTTTACTTTTCAAAGTCTCACTCTATTGTGAGCTTCTACACACTTCAAATGAAGAGACAGGCCTGTTGACTCATAACATCTTGTTTTAAACATGCTAGGAGTTGTATACGCTCTGTGTATGAGGCATTCACAAGGGGATGAGGGGCATAAAAGTATCTAGACAGGTTAAAGTGTTGGTTTTTTTTGTTTGTTTTTTTTTTTAAACAGCGTGAGTGAAAATCCCTTTCCTCCTAAATTGCTCAACTTAGGATGTCAAAATTCAGTTACCTCCCCAGTTGTCTACTGGGTTCAAGGCTAGACAAGACCTGAATATAAAATGAAAGTATATTTTGTGGGGGAGGAGTAATTAATTCTTTCTGTTGGAGGCATGAGTGCATTTCTTTTTTTTTTTTTTTCCCCTGTGCATGTTGATTGTACGATTCTTCCAGTGTTGCTTGTTACGCTTTCCAGAACTTTTGCTTGATTTTGGAGCAGTTCAAGGCATTGTCAGATCATTAGACTTGAAATCACTTTGTTTGGTAACATGGTCTAGTTTGATCTGTACCTATGGGAGTATCTTATCCTCTTGAAGTCTGACTCTGAAGAAGAGTGGGTTTTGTTGTTTTTTTTTTTGGTTTTTTTTTTAATTTATCTCCTAAAGCAAACAACATTTCAAAGATTCTGATTTTTTTTGGATGGATCTTACGCTCAGGTCACTCTTTCAGGTGAAGGACAAGTTTGCATATATTGGGCTTTCTTTTTTCTGTGACCCCAAGATGAAAACTGATCTGCAATTAAAGGACACTTAAGTTAAAATTGATTCTTCTTTAAAAACTTCTTTGCCTGTTAGACACACTTACACAGTCCAAAATCTTGTTTTAGTTAATCGACATTCTGTGTTCATACAATATATATTTGTGCACTTTACTCAACTTAAAATAGGCTACTTAGTGTCTTTCTATGTCTAGTTAGGTTCATTCTTAGCCCACTGATGAAATGTGTGGGTTGTAAACATTTCAAGAGAACCAGTAGAGGATTCCTCCTCCTTGGCAGCTCCCAGAGCACTCAGGCTGCCTCCTGTGAATCCAGAAAAGTGGCGATATCAACAGAACTTATTAGGCAGGTTTGAGGTGAACTAGGAATGACTTGGAGTACAAAGGATGACCTGATAGGCGTATGTAGTGTATGAAAGAAAGGGGGAGAAGTGGGAAGGATGTAAGCGGGAAAATAAACTGAAAATTGAAAAGAAAAGAAAAGAAAAGAAAAGAAAAGAAAAGAAAGTCAGCAAACAGGAAAAAAGAGAACGGGGAACAGTACCAGAATACACAAGAGCTGGGTCTAAGGATCATAAGTGAGAACTTTAGATGGGGTAAGCGCAGAAATGAGTAAGATGGCATGGGGACAGAAAATTAGAAAGTAAATGAAGGGAAAGATTTGAAAGAGTAGAGTAGATGTCAAGGAAGAAAGTTCCCAATAGAAAAAATACTCAAGGAAAGAAAATTAAAGAGCAAAATAAGGGAGATGGAGAAAATCTCAAATTTACAAGAATGAATGGCAGCAGAAACACTTACATAGGGGGAGCTCTTTTTTAATTCTCTTTGGGGTTTTTTTATGTTTGTGGTATCGGGTAGATTTGAGTCTTGGAGCAAGGCTTGGATTTAGTGTTTATAAAGTGTGTATATAGTTGGTCATATGTTCTGTTTCACATTTAAATGAAACTTAAAAAAATCTTAAAGCCTTTCTGCAAACTAGTGTCCACCTGTTTGGAAAATAAGAGTGTTAAGGCTCTGGCTTTTTAGTATTTATTTTATTAAAAGGAAGCAGTCAGCCTGATACTTAATCAGCTTCACAAAAGTTAAACAAAAAAGTTCAAAGTAGCTTAATGTACTGCACTTGTCCCAATCCCACTGCCAATTCTGTGGTCTTGCTATTCCATTTTCCTATATCTTTTCATTGTATCTCTCCCCGTTCCTAGGAGAACTTTATTTGGAATTCTAAATAACCAGGTAGGCCTCTGTGGGGGGGTCCAGCATCAAATGTGCTCTAAAAGTGCAGAGATTGGTATGTAGGAGATTAGTGAGAATCTGTATCCCCAGTTTAATCTTCTCTTGTCACCTCATAACACTTCGCAAACTCCCTTATTTGGTTTATCGAAGTATGGATATACAGCAGAGAATAATGAAATCTAATCTTTCCTCAGATGTTTTTAGAAATATTTTCATGAAGCTTTTTTAGGGCTTGCAAAACTACTTTTTATGTAACTTTAAATTTCGGGCCCAAATTAGATGTTCTCTTTTAAACAATGGACAGAATTTTCAGTTTGATTTAATCTTCACAATCTTAAAGGAAAAAAGTCTGTTGAATGCCTCATATCCATCTTAGTTGAAGATTTTTTTTATTTAGGTGTCAGACCACTGTTAACTAGTGTAGTAGTATGTGTACTGAGTCTAATTTTCTATTTTTACAGATAACAGTACAGACTTCTGGGATAGTGATGTAAAATGGTTTTCATTGCTGGAGAGCACAAACTGGCTGGAAATTGTTAGGTTTGTTAATACATATTCTTTGGGTTCAGTATTTATTACATGACTCTATGGTAACAGAATTTTCTAGCTCTGGTTACTAGAAAACCAGTTAAGTGAGTAATGCTCTTTTTAAATGGGTATCTTGGCATCTTTATCAAAATGTTTTGTTTCAGGAGTCAGATGTATAGAACACATAAGGAAAAGTAATAAAAGCTTATCTGTGATCAAATATCAATAGAAAATGTAGATGTGGGAAGCAGAGCAGATTTTACTGTTTGGGGAACAAAAACTATGGTCGCTAAACATTTCTCACTATGGGAAAGGGCCTTCTTATCACCTGTGTCATGAACTTCATCAAATATGGGAGACTAGGCATGTGTAGTGGGGACGCTTGTATTTCCACTTGTTCTCAAGCTAATTCAGATGAACTGGTGAGAGTGTAGATGAGTCTAGTGAACTTAAGTTTTCTTATTGGTGTAGTGATACCTGTTGCAAAGCAAACCCAAATGAAATAATGGTTATCTGCACTACTGGTAGCTGCAGAATAAACAGTGGCTCACCTGAACCAGTGATTAGAGCCACAGTAATTTTGGTAAGCTTTTTATGTAGACAAGAGTTCTTAAACAAAGGAATTCTACTGCTTGTGATGATGATAGGTGTCCTTCAAAGTCTTTTTTTGGTAGAAGATCACAGGGACTCTATCTCAGAAAATTAAATTTTGGACATGAGCTGGTTGGTGCGGAGCACCAGCTGAATTGTGGAAACTAAGGTTAAGAATATACAAACTAGCAACATTTCTAAATTAAAAGCAATTTTGTATTGGAAGGAAGATTTGAAACAGTGGGTGAAAACCACGTGGTAACTCTAAATATCCAACTCGTTAAGTTTCCAAGTATCTCTGATCCTGAACTCCAGAATATGGCAAACCTGGTATGATTGCCTGAAGTCAATTCTGTAGTATCCATCTGTGTTGGAGAGTTCCTGTGTGTAAAGTCAAGAAGTAAATGCTATCAGAGATAATGTAATTTTCTTTTTTGGAGACTGACTGACTGAAAACTTTGAAAACAGCTGGAGTGGTTGGAGACTTAACTTCTAAAAACAGTAAAATCCTGATCCTTCCTCTCTTGCCTTCCACTCCATGTAATATGATTTGTTGTTTTGCATTCTCTTCTCTCCTTCGTTGGATTGCATCTCCCCTTTCTTTTATAACTCACAGGCAATCCATAATTTTTCAACCTGCATGGATAGGAGTAACTTTTAGTGATGAACACAATCAAACCAAATTCACACTTTTACAGACCAGTCTTGAAAAAAAGAAATTTCTCTTACTTGGTCCAGTTTACTCGGCAGATTCTTGGCACTTTAGCAAGCAGTCTCTTCATTCTGACATCCAGACTTTTTCAGTGAAGCAATATAACAAAGTAGACACTGAAGATGAAAGTTCTGATTTATGTTGGCTCATTTGCAAGAATCTAATCTTTTGTGTGCAAATGTAACAAGTAGCTAACTTTAACGATAGGTTGGAATTTACCTACAATGTCTCCAAATTATTTTTGTTACCTTTCCCTTTAAAAAAAAAAAAATCGCCTGTTCTTCCTTGAGAGAAAACACTGTCTCTGATGTGAAAACGTTTAGTTTTTATTTGCATTTTCAGGGGCGTTAGCTAATCAGCACCCCCAAACTTGTACAGAAAATATCTTCCAACCTTCATATATTGCTTTCAAAATATAAAGGATGTATAAAGTACTGGAGTTCTGCGGTAGTAATTATTTATAACGTGCAGTTAGAAGAAGGCCAGAATGAAGTAACCTTTATATGTAAAAGGTGATATATATGGATGTCTATAAATGCCTGCAACAGAAAAACAGGAAATATAAAACCACTCTTCAAAAAGTCCTCACTGGAATTTTTCTTTCTTTCTTTCTTTCTTTCTTTCTTTCTTTCTTTCTTTCTTTCTTT
>ML685863.1:2053033-2077040 GCA_007922175.1 Pelusios castaneus | reverse complement strand
CAGAAGAAACTTTGTGCCCAGTGATACCAAGTTGCTGTAATTGGAGAACAGACAAGATGGAATTTCAGTACAAGGCAACAAAACTTGGTCTTATGAAACCACACTGATGCAGTCAGGGCCTTTTTTTTCTCTGCTCGGTATGCTGACTGCTGCCTCAATAGTTAGTATACTGCAGTGCTGATTAGTCACACAGCAAACTAATGGAAGGGTTAAATAACACGACTTTGTTCACTTGTATGTGTCTTCGTAGCTCAGGATTATTTGAATATAACTTGACACATTTCAAATAGTGGCTTCAATTTGGAATATGGTTCAGGACAGTTTACCTTAATGCATTTATTCAATTTTCTTTACTTTTTTTTTTTTTTTTTTTTTTTTTTAAATTTAAAGCATCAACGACAGCTTTCTTTGCCACTGACACAAACTAAATCATCTCCTAAAAGAGGATTTTTCAGGGAGGAAACGGATCACTTTATTAAAAACATTTTGGGCAAAAGAATTAGCAAGCTGATAAATTCTTCAGATGAGCTTCATAACTTCACAGAGTTCTATGACAGCTGGCATTGTAAACCTGTTGACTTTCACGGACTGCTGCTGCCTCACGTTGAAGGGCCAGGAATCAAAGTTTGGGCACAGCGATATTTACGATGGATTCCTGAAGCACAACTTCTGGGCGGTGGTACAGTTGTCACTGCAACTAAAATCTTGGACATGATGGAGGAAGTGCAGAGCTTGCAGAAGAAAATGGAAGAAAAACACAGTCAAACAGTCTCTCAAGGCAGGGAAGTCCTTCCAGTGCTGAGAAATTCTGCCCGTTTGTCATCTTTGTTTCCATTTGCTTTGCTTCAGAGACATTCTCTCAAGCCAGTTCTGCCTACGAGCACCTGGAAAGACTTGGAAGATGAGGAAGACTTGGCCAAGAGAGATGACGAATTTGTTGATTTAGGTGATGTGATTTGACCTGACTTGAACTGTCGAAATGAAAGTATTGGCACATATGTACAAACTTCAGGTTTAAATGTTGTTCTGTATCCTGATGGGGGGAACTCCTTCCTTTCAAGTGCCTGCATCTGGCTTCAGCCAGAATGTTAGGATTTTAAGCTAAATCTTCACAGAAGGAACCAACTATTGTAACTGATAGTTTTATATAATCTGTGGAAAGACAGTGATACACTTCCATTTCAGTCCAGCAGCGTTTACTGCAAATAGATTTTACATTTCAGGGTTCAGGAGAGATGCTTCTCTATTGTGAAATGGCTGTACTCTAGTACATGCCAAGAAGAAATAAATATAAAATGGCTATAAAGTCATAAGGAATTAACTTCATGCAAAATAGCTTACGTCCTTGATATCAGCCTCTCCACATAACTACTAAGGTGGCTACTCCAGTATTGGAAGTCATTGGTTATGCAAAGACTGTTTTAATCTTTCTCCACCAGAGAGAAAATTAGTTATTTTGGGAGCAGGTGAAGAGTTGTAAATACTCTTGTACAAACAAGTATAATCCTTCATTTGTTGAAACTGAGAAAATACCACCCATAGTAGTCGAGGTTTATTCCTCTATTTCTGTTGTCATGAATTGAAATTGTGAATTTCATCCTCTTCCATCCTGATCAATCATTCCTTCTTGACCCACAGAATTTCACTTTCCATGGGGCATTGTAGTGGGCAGTTTGGTTCTTTTCAGCCTGGATGTGTGCTTAGCTTAGATGGGTCTGTCGCAAGGGCTCCTTACATCACAGGTCTTGCTCCTTATGGCCGTCATGCAATACAGTCCTGCTGCCTTGGTATACTAAATCCTAGAAGTTTGCTGCTAATTATAGGCAATGGTCAGATAGAAGGACTTTAATTTGCTGAAGCAGCTCTTCTCAAAAGGAGCAGGTCTTCTGTGCTTCTCTCCCAGCTTGATGTCATTTGCCTTCATGGCATTTTGTAGCTTGTGCTGAGACTCTGGGACTTCTCTGCTAATAGAGAAAAATAGTTTTATACCCCTACAATAAAGCTGGGTTTATAGTCCATTGCCACTTGTTTTATGAACTTGTGGCATACGTTAGTTGTGAATGTGGCCTTCATGTAAAAGCTGGGGATTAGAATCCAGTTGCTGGATGTTGTCATAAGTACCTCGATGATAAAAGCCATACAAGAAATGTCTGTCAGAAACCTTTTCTTCTACTCTGTATATCCTCACTATTTTTATGCAGATAAGTGTACTTCGTAAGATCAAGTTTTTACTCTTAATGAAATATCATATCTTTGGTCATTTTGCACTCTTCAGTCCAGAAAATAGTCCACGAGATGGAATTAAATCATTAAAGCCTTTACTGTGGTCAAAGGGTTAATACTGAATGTTAGGTTTCGGAAGCTTGCAAATAAGATTGATCAGTTTAAAGAGAGTGATCAGGAACGTTAAACTAGGTTACTAAAGCATCTTAAAGTTTGCACTGAATTATATTGCTTTTGAACAGCAGGTCTTGTCTGTTCCCTTGATTCTCTCTGTTATGAACCACTGGGATACACTGATCAGGAGAAAGATGGTGCTTTAATGTAGCTGGATGCCAAACTGAAGTTTCTCAAGTCTTAATTGCCTTAAGTTTTATAGTGCAGACAGTATTTAAGCTTGCAATATTTTATTTTTGAAATACACTAGCAATACACGTTTTCATGGTGCATATGAGCTTTCTTAAAACTTAGCACTTGGTAGAATTGGCTGTCTTGCACTCGTGTCTTTCAAACTATAGATTTAATTTTTTAATTTCTGTAATCCAAAATCGAGTCTCAAATGTGTGTAGTAATACAACTCATGCATTTTATGGGCAATAGTTCTCTTGCATTCAAAGATGACAATTATTTGGACTTCAGAGTTTTAAAACGCTTCCATTGGCAACTTTAGTTTTTCCTCTGATGGAGATTCCCTTTGTGTTTTTGACAGTCAAATTATTCAACTGTTATAATGTGTTCAGTCATGAAAATTATGTATTTATGTAGGAAAATGGATGTCAAATATCTTTATATAGAAAATTCCCAAATAGGTTTGTATAGAGGAGATATTTTAGATGCAGGATGGATCATTGGAACTCTTCACTATTGTAAACATAGAGTGAATGCCATTGCCCTGAGTTCTGTTTTCTGCACTGAGAGATTGGAAATGTACTTCACTTTACTGACTTATGGTTTTCTGTTTATACCTCCAAGTTTTACACTGAATGTAAACTATAGATGCTTTAACAGTTTGTATTTTTTAATATCTTCCTATTTCCCTGAAATGGGCTGTTTAAAGAGTCTATTGTCAATAAAATGTACTGACCTCTCTTTAAATGAAATATTTTGAACATATGTTATGCTAAATACATACCAAGGAATTATTTTAAGCACTGTTAACTAGACACATGTTTTTCTGTATTGATACAAGAGGGTGATTGTAGCAGTTAAATGTACTGGGCTTTTAAAGACTTTGTACATTTGCTAAGAATGAAGCTCATGTAGAACAATGCTCATTATTCTTAATTCTGCTTTGACCATATTGTACAGGCTGGCACTTTAAATTTTGGGTCAAGAAACAGCTGCAAAATGGGTGACATCAGAAAAGCATAGGACTATCTCTTTTAAGGGGGAAAGCATTAGGCTCCTGTTTTTTGCTGATTATGATGTGTATATGTAGGTGGCCTCTACGTTTTTATATTAGAAACTCAGCTTGGGCCTTGTCTGCCCCAAGGGCCTTTGACTAAATCACTTGTCACATTGACCTGACAAGTCAGTGTGAAAGCAGAGCAATTGAGGGGAAATTTTCTTTTTAGCTGCTGCTTTGAAACACCTGTTTCATTAAACCTTTACATAAATTGTTTCAAAGATATAACACCCGGCCTCTTCAGGTGTGAGGTCTCTCAAAGCAACAGCATTGCAAGCTCTTAAGGTGGCCACCAAGAAGACTGGAACATCCAACTTAAAACTACTGGGTTTTTTGTAAGCAAAAACTAAGCATTCAAAACTTCAAAAACCAAAAAAAATCCCAGACTTTTTAGGATATGTCTGCCTTATCAAGTGCAGAAAACAAAAATCTCCACAAATTTAAAAAAATCTTCTGTGGATACCTTTCAATCACCTTGTTAGGCTGTATTTTTCTGTTAGTGACACTGTTTTATGCCCCAAACCTTAACTCTAGGAAAGAGTCCAGTGCCTACTTTCAGTTCTCAGTAGGGTCGCATGTTCCTGCCTAGAGCGTTTCATGAGTGTACACCACATTCTAGTCAGAGGTGTGCCTTCTTCCCCATCCCACAAGTTTTAAGGATCTGTAACCTTTGGTCATTTGACTCCATACTGATTACTTGAACACAAGCAGAAACAAAATCTATGTAGAATAAGTGTTCAACCTTTAGTGTGTGAAATGTGGGGTTACCAAAAGATTTTGTAACGTTGGTTCTAGGCACTTATTTCTGCATTGCACCAAAATCCTGAAGCCTGAATTAAGCTCTTTTCCGATTCACACTGAACCTAAGCATGTAATAAGAATTCAGGTATTTTTAGAAGGTAAAATGCTTTTAGCATTAGCTGTCTCATGATGGCATCTCCTTACTTTATTATTTTCTCCACTGACTTAAACTGTGTGGCCCAGGAGGCTTCAAATGTCATATTTAATATGTTCTGCATGAAGACACTCGCAGGCATCTGCCAGGAATGTTGCACATTTCTTTGTGCTGAACTGAAAGTACCAGTAAAAAGGAACTAGGTCAGTGTAGGAACAAACACCCCTGTTTCCCACCCAGACAAGACCAGAGTGAGTTTCTTCCTTTTTTGGACAGAAGAGAGAGACGTAAACAAACCCCCACCATTGTAGCAGGGAAACATTATTGAAAGCGAACAGCAGCATGGACCAGGAGCGAGGCTTCCTGCCAGAAACTAGAACTGAGATCTGTTTAGGTTAGGATGAAAAAGCAGAATTCAACCAGCTTAGCAGATATGATGGATAACACGGATCATTTTAGCTGATTTATAAAAATAATTTAAGCTCTTGCTTTAAGCCAGGGATTTTTAGACTTCTAACATTCCTTTCTCCTAAAGGCCATCTCTCCCTTCTCCCCTGGTAAGTTCCTAACCAGAGGAGTGGAGTACCTTCTTGGAACAGCTTTGTAGAAAAAAGTTATCAAAACTCACAACTGTTTATCTTCCATCTTATATTACCCTTTGAAAACACTTGAATTTGAATATTCACCCCTTGAGTTCCTGCTTGACAAAAACATATCAGCCTAAGGCTTCCTCATCTGAATACTTGTCCCTCTCCCTTTGTCTTGTCTTATTTCTGCTTTTATAATCTGGAAATATATTTTGTTTTGTGGGGGGTTTTAAATTACTTTATAATCATATTCTATAGTATAGCACCACTAGGTATTTTGCGGAATAACCTATTACTTCAGTCTCTTCCGTTAACATGGTAGTTGCTCCTGTAGAAAATAACAGGAAACTGAGCCAGGTTTTCAGAAGGGTTCAGCATCCAACAGCTCTCATTTTGATGCTTCTGGCCAGATTTTTTGAACTAGCTCAGCACATTAGTTAGGTTTTTAAAAAGAGCTCATTACCCATTTACTTTAGTGTCTTTTGGAAAATCTTCCCCATAGATGTTCACAAAATGAACAGGCAACGTGCTTCAGGTGCTATGTACTGGATGGTGGCAAAAGCTAGAACCTCAATAAGAATGTTGCAATGTCATACTGGCTTTAAACAGTTCAGTGGTCACTCAGTTGAAGTGCACTAACCAGTTCCATAGCAAATATTCTAAAATGTTACTGATTTTCAATTCATACTCATTTTACCCTTGCAATAAAACTAACTAGGTATATCCAAAACATTTTACCTGGTTCTATTGGTTGCAAGAACAGATAACCAAGTAGCATTACACTAGTTAGTGTCAACTTTAGTGCCTTCACTCAGGTGTCCAATGCTCACATCTCTTTTTAAGCTAAAAGCCATGAAGTGGAAAAACAGACATATTTGACTAATTTCACATAGCCTTCCCTCTGATCTAAGATGACCAGGGGAAGTTTTCCAAAGCACTTAATTTTAAAATGGAATTTGTGCACCTAAATCCCTTAAGTGCTCTTGAAAATCTATCTTGGAATTAAGAAAAAAAAAGGGGGGGGAGAATCTAAAATCAGCCAAACATGTCTACAATGTAAAGGGAAAACCAGAACTGTCTTTTATTTGGGTGTGTTTTGGTTTATAATACACATACATTATCTACATGTTTTTCATTACCTCTGTATGGCACAAATCAACATTATTTCATAGTTTTTCTTTCAAGCTTAACCAAAACCAGCTCAGACCTGTAAAGATGTCTGAGTTGTCATTTTTAATCCTCCGGGGAAAATCCCATCTGAATTCTACTAATTGATTCTGGAGAAATTATGAAAATTCTAATTAACATGTAGCTAGCTCAAAGCCAGCATTAGTCTACAGTCTTGTTCATTGTAAAATAAATACTTCATTATATATTCATTATTTAATGGCTCCTGTATACTACAGCTAATTGCACTGAAAAGGAACAATGTGTTTTCTGTGTTTGTATTTCTAACAGGCATTATTGTAGGGTGTCTATTTATTTATGAATGAGATGCAGTGGTGGTAAACTTTAAGGACAATATAAAATGGATGCTCAAATCTGTATTATATTATCAGAACTGAAAAAGAAATGGGGGTACTTGTTTCGGTTTGAGCCAGATTCACAAAACCAGCACATTGCTAGTGCCTGCTCATCTGTGTTTGCCTGCTCCTCATTGATCTCTCCAGGTGAGTTGAATTTCTTAAGGGACTCTTTCCCAACATGCTTTTCTGGGAGCTCTTTCCATTTGAAAGTGACAATTTTTTCAGCTGCTCCTTTCTTAACTGGTCAATATTCTTTAACTCTTAGGCCTTGTACACACTAGCGGTAGAATGATCTGCCAATCGTATTGTAGGTTTTGCTCTACTACTGTCTTCAGTGAAGAACAAATGCAGCTATCATGTGAAAATGTGCGCTAGGTTCTAGTCTGCCTCATCCCAGAACTGTAAATTTCCTTTATGGTAAGGGCTGCCCTTGGTATTTACTAAGACCTAAGTGACACCACACCTAAAGTCCATGTTAACTCAGGGTTTATCATAAATAAATGTACACAGCTATGATTGGTTGTCCTTAATCTTCCCAGGAAGAATAACAGAACTGTCTTGGGTTGAATGAGCCTGAAAAAGACATTCTTCTGAGTCGCTGTTCATATCCATTCCCATGCTGGTGTGTGCATGTGTCCCTAGGTGCAGTCACCAGAAGCATTTTTGCCCTTAGCAGACCCTATTGGGCCAGAATAGGTGCCCGCCAGGTGCCCTGCATGCATGCTGTGACTTATGGGGCATGGTTGACCCTACACCCCCTTAGTTCCTTCTTTCTGCCCGCGATGTCACTGGAACTTGCTAGCTCTTCTTGCTTCACTGCAAGTGCTCTTTCTAACTGTTCTGTCTAGGGTTCAAATGCCAATAAGTTATTTTAGTCCCCTAAAAGGGACTCAGTTCCCCAGAGACTGTTTCTGTCTCTGGGCTTCAAGCCTTGTGGGAAGGCCTCCTCCCCCCCCCCCCCCCCGAGTGACTCCCCATGACAAGTGCCTTAAGGGCCTGGGGGGCAACTCACCGATTGGATAAATGCCACATCTGCAAGTCTCTTAAGTGAAGGGCTCATAAAGAAAAATATTTGGCTTAAGGCTTCGCTTATGGAGGCGGCATTAAAAATAGCATCAGAGCTAGCACAGTCTGCAGTTGGCACCGCCACCACTTTGGCCTTGATTCCCTTCTGCACTGGCTGAGAGAAGCCGCAGGCCCATTGAGGTTGCTCACCTGTTGGGCCGGAAAGGCAGCCATGAGTTCTTTACCTGACCTGGGGGGCAGTATCTGGTACGTGACCTGGGGACAGTATCTGATAAACAGTTTCTGTACGTGACCTGAGGAGAAACAGTTTCTATGTCTTTATATCACAAGGGAGGTGGTGGCCAGTTTATGGGGTGCTCATAACAGCACCTTAACACCCAGTAGGCTTGGCTGTGGCTTCTGTGGGTCTGTACATGCTGCAGTTTCCCAAACATCAATGTCTGCAGCCTCAGCAGTAAAGGTTCAAGTTCCAGGTGTCCTGGTGGCAACAGGGAGCCCAAAGCTGCAAGAGGGAATCCAAAGAGTCTCATGTGGCTCTGGAGCTGCAGGTTGCAGACCTCTGCCCTAGGAGAAGATGTGCTCCTTGTTCCTCCTCTGCTCCTCAGCGGGGTTTGAGCCGTCACCCTGGTGACCAAGTGTGCATTTGGAAGGTGCACCCAAAGAGGCTGCCGAAGGTCAACTTCCAAATCCCTCCTTCCTGTCTCTGGACTGTTTAGCCCAAGACAAAAGGGAGCCTACAGTTGATTCAGGTCCTGTGCTTTGCAGTGGCAGGGTCTTGTTTCCAGTTTTCATCCTTGCCATCTGCCTTTCCCTGGCCCCTCAGGTTTTCTTTCTCCATATAACTGTTGGTGGTAACACCCTACCTGAGAGGCAGAGGGCTCCAGTCCTTCCTCCAAAGGGAAGTTCACCTACACAAGTCTAGGATGGCCTGCGTCTCACACGCTCCATTTGCAACCTCCTAGACTCCTCTCCAATCCAGGTTTTCCTCCCTTGAGCTCATTTCGGGGCACGATCAGGCATCATTAGCGTTCACTGGTGCCCAACCACTAGCCATTGCCTGCAGCTAGGAGGACATACAGCAGCCTCTATAATTTCACGGTGAGGCTTTCTCATCTGGGCTCAGACTGCTCTAGTCATGGCTAGAGCCAGTTTACCTTCCCCACAGGAATTCCCTGGACAGGGTGATCACAGGCCCATAGCAGCTGTTAATCATGCTACAGTGGGAGCAGAGGCCCCAATCAGTGCCGTGGGGCATACCATTCAAGGATTTGACCCAACCAGTCATTCTAGTTTGACATCCCCATTCCAGGATGGGGTGCCTGGATGGGTGCTAACCTCAGGACAGTTGGTCCAGAGTAGAGGCAGCCCTTCACGTCAATATCAAGGACCCGCATGCAATATACCTCACCTGCAAGGTCGCTCCTCATATCATGGGGAGCAGGGTAGTACAGGGGCTGACAGATAACACAACGGCCTGGTACCACATCACCCGGCAGTGAGGGGGGCCCTCTTTCAGCCCTGTGCAGGTAGGCAATTAGCCTATGAGAACTGGTGGTGAGACACAATTGCTATTTAGTCCTCACCTTCCTGGAGAGAGGAATGATGTGAATGGCCTCAGCAGATGCTCCCTGTCACATCACAGCTGGTCATGGCATCCACTGGTAACTCATGATATTCCTCAGGTGGGTTTATACCCTCCTAGCCCTCTTCGTGCCTACTGGAAACACAAGTGTCTGCTATATCACTCCCTTCAGGTTCTGGGGTAGGGTGCTCTGTCCACTACCCGCTCACTGAGTGGTCAGGGACCCTGAGGTACACGTTTCCAATGGTACCCCTGCTGCACAGGGTGCTGCTAAAAGATCAGGAGTAAAGGCAGACATCAGCTTGCCTGCTCTGTGACTGGGCCCAGACTGTTGCAGCAGACAGTGCGACCTCCCGATGACCCTGCAGCCGAAACTACTGGGGAGACATGACCTGTCCCAGGTCCATGGCCCCTGGGCTCCCTGCACCTGACAGCATGGTGGCTCCATAGTCAGGTGCAGAGGAGCAAGCCAGGTTGATGCAGATCCAGTGCGTTCTGCTGGGTAGTGAGACACTGTCAACACCAGCGATGTTCCAGGCAAAAAGGAAAGGCTTTACTGATCAGGCCTAGGCCTGAGGAATACACCTGGGCTCCTCACCAGTACAGGTGACTCTGGACTATTTATGACATGGAGTGCTAGGACTTAGCCTGGATCCACCCATCCCTAAAGGTCCATCTGCTGGCCATATCAGCCTTCCATCAACACATGATCATGATGTCAGTCTTCCACACCCAATGAAAGATCCCTGAAGAGGGTTGAGAGGATCTTTCTGCAGGGCCATGACCCAGTATCTCCATAAGCCTTTAACTTAGTCCCCTGCCAGACTAATGGCCCCTTTTCAAAGTCCTGGCTTTATGCCTGTCACTAATACTCTTATGGAGGGTGTCCCTCCTAGTGACCATCCCCTCATATAAAAGGTTCTCTGAAATCGGCACTGGCCTCAAAGTCTCCCTACACAGTCTCCTGTAATGATAAGGTACAGTTGGGGCCACACCTGGTCTTCCTGCCCAAGGAAGTTCTCCATTCCATTATAATCAGGTCACTTGTCTCTCCCGTCTTCCTCCAAAACCCCATGTGAAGATGGAGGAACGGAGATGGCAAAAGAGCCCTGGCCTTCTACGTTGAGAAGGGCCTGCTGGCATCAGCCCAGGGGATCTCGCAGGTCACTGTCAGTAACCAAGCTTACTACGAACTAGCAATAGGTGCCCTTGCTTGGCTAGTTCATGGCGTACTTGACCAGAGTCCAGGCAACATCTGCATCCTTTCTTACTTAGGTACCAGTATAGGAAATCAGCAGGGCAACAACCTGGTCGTTGGCCCAACATCTCGATGTCCCATTACGTCATCGCACAGCAGGCAAGGGGCGATGCGAGCTTCAGGAGGGCTGTGCTATGGGCAGTTCATCCTTAACTCCTTCCTACTCCAAGGAGTGACTTGTAAATCACCTATATGGGAATGGATATGAGCAGCAACTCGAAGAAGAAAAGGGCAGTTACTTACCAGTAATAGCCACTCTTCGAGATGTGCTGCTCACATCCATCCCCTCTCCCTGCTTTCGGAGCTAATGGGAAGAAGGAAGTGAGAGGACATAGGGCCAGGAATGGCTCATAAACCGCAGCATGTGCGTGGGGCACCCATGGTGGCCTTACAGGGTCTGCTAAGGGCAAATAAACTTCCGATGACCATGCATGGAGGCCCATGCACACACCTGTACAGGAATGGATATGGGCAGTGCATCTCGAAGAAAAGCTATTACTGGTAAGTAACTGCCCTTTACGGAGCCATTAAACAATCATTGACTTGGGGGTCTGGCTGGTTTGCTGAATGGTTAATTCCAGTCGCTGCCTTTGAAGTAGATCGTTATGAGCGCATTACCGTTTTCTAAGAGGGTGACCTTACTTGTGGCTCAAATTGCAATTGACTATCACCTGCCAGAGACAGGAATAGCAGACACTATTTATGTAAATCAAATCAACTATTAAAGAAACATTTCAGTGATGCTCTAGTATTAGATAGAGGCCCTGTGTTTAGATAAGGCCTCTAAGGCTATGTCTAAACTTGCACTTTTAAGTCGACTTTAACTAAGTCGACTTAGTGTGTCAACACTTAAAATTAAAGTCGACTTAAAGGGGAACTTACAAAGTCGACCTAGAGCATCCACACTGGATGCTCTAGGTCGACTTTGTGGGGCTAGGAGGACCTTGGGCAGGTCCACGGTGGCGGTGGGGCACCCCCTGTGTGCAATGGGGCAAAGGGGGACAGGGACCCTGGCAGGACAGAGCCCTGTGTATGATGCTGTCTGGATTTAGGGAACCATTTCTGATATTATTTCCTATTAATATCTCATATATGCTGTAATCCATAGGAACTATGTCATGTTTGGTATCAATAGAAAGGTAGTAATTTGATGGAATTATTATATAGTTTATGTCTAGGAATTCTATTTCGATTAGAAGTTAGGAATTTGATGTTATATCCATACTTTAACTTGTGTCATTCTGGAGGAATGCCTTAGACAGGAGGGTGTGAACAACCATTGTCTCCTTAACGTTTAGGAATTTTCCAGGTAGAATGGTCCCAGGGAGTATCCTGATGAGCCATTAAGGACATAAAGAATACAACCATTGTGTCCTTAATGGCTCATCAGGACAATGGTTGTTCACACCCTCCCGTCTAAGGCATGCCATGCTCCCCCTGTGCCCCCCCCTCCCCGGCAGGGAGGGCATTGGTGTAGTCCTGGGGTAGCCCTAAGTCAACTTAGGGCTACTCCAGGGCTACACTGGCTTAATTCGACTTTAAAAAGTCGAATTAAGCTTTAGGTCGAGTAGAAAGGTGGTTTAATAAAGTTGACTTTATTTTGCTTAAGTCGACTTAAGCAAAGTGTAGTGTAGACGCAGGGCAAATTAAGCCAAGGTTAAGTTGACTTAATTTACCAGTGTAGACGCAGCCTAAGGCTGCTGATGGATTCTGGAAATGGCTTACATGTAATTATGATGGTCTCAGAACTCACTCAGGCTGGCAGCAGGAAGGGAACCTGCACACACAGGTTCCATAATAACCTTTCTCGATTGGTCAGATAAATATGCCATAGACAAGGGATCCTGGTCAATAAGAATGTTCCATCTTTAAACCAATGAAGACATCTTTGTTTTGAAAGTTTTCCCTTTTGGATACTAAACACACAATGTGTTACAGGCCAAATCTACCATGAGATGCACATATATAGGGCCCACTGAAGTCGATGGGAGTCACGACAGTGTACCCAGGGGGAGAAGTTGGCCTTAATCTCTGTGTTTTAGGCAGAATGCACAGTGATTGGACAAATACAGTTAAGGTTGGACAAATATTTCCATTCTAAGAAGGTCATTTTCAATTGCTTATAACTTCAAATATTTAGCTTTTAAGCTGAAATTTGATACATTTTGGTCTTAGCCTGCAAATTTTTTAAAAGAGAGAACAAAAATGGTCAGCTGTTTTCAATAAAGAAGAATGGGGAGGAGGGGTAGAATATACATGCTGTTACAGGGAGAGAGAGCTGCCCTTTTACAGAGTTAGTTGTCAAGTGAGAATTTATAGAAACTTCTAATTTGGCAAGAATTTTAGTCTCTGGGTCTCAGATGTGCCTTTTGATGGCCTGGTGAAAATCCCTTTAGAGTTGGTTGCATTATAATGGTGTAAAAATGTAGTTCATGCATTCACACTGGTTTCTGTTGTATACAATAAACTATTAATCTGCCATTATCGCTGTGCAGCCATAGGTATGTATGTTGAGTGGAGACTCTCTCAATAAGATAACACATTGTGGCAAATCCCAGAAGGATATACACTTCTTGCCAATAAAGCACCACCATGGATAAAGCTCTAGCTAAATCCTTAAGGTGATTATTCAGTTTACGTCCACCACCGGCAATCTTATCAATCACTTAAGATGTTTGGTAACCATGTGACTCCCAGCCATTAATTCCTTGGTAAATATGCAAGATGATCTCTTAATGTGTGTGCAGATAAGTGGAAAAACCGAATAGATTTTCATTTTTAAAGTGGAATATGATTGGTGAGAGTGTGCATCTGTTGTAGTTATACAATGAGGCAGACCACAGTCCCTCACAATATTCTACAGTATTATACATGTTGGATGTTTGGGATGAGGGTGAAGATATCTACCTCAGTGAGGGAATTTGAAAGGAATTGGGGTATTTAATAGCTTTTTTACACTTCTCACCACTTGGGTTGGACAGACATGGAGTCCAGTACCGTAACTGAAAATTGAAAGAATATTTTTGTGTGCATGTATGTGTGGAAGTAAACTTAGGGCGAGAATGAAAAGTGAAGTTCACATTGTTAAATAGTTGCCATCTGAGGTTGACTCTAACTTCTGAGAATGTTTGATATGCAGGATTTTCTACCCTGACTGCTGGCTAAGTGATTAATAAAAACACTATCAGGTCACTATAGAAATGTCCATTGTTCTGACTTACCCAACACATTTAGGGAAGTTTCCACATCTGAAGTCCAACTGTATCCTGCAGCTGCCTTAAAGAACATTCTTGCTAGGAAAAGTGATTATGGAAAAAACAGCGGATTCTTGCTCAACATGCATACTCCTTGTGTGCATTCAGTGTAGTATCTGCTGATGTTAGAGGCAAAAATATTTATTTACTGCTCTATACTCCCTTCAACACTGCACACCTAGCACCGCCAAAGGGGGAAGAGCCATGTATCCTATTCTTTTATGTACATAATCCACAGAAGTGTTCACTTAAATTGCATGAGTACAGCTGAGGGCAGAGCAGCCGTGTCTAAAATAGATGGTGTTGGAAAATGTTTAACATGCTGGTAAAAATTCAGCACATAGTTTCAACTTAGAATTAACTATAACCAGTGAACATATTTTTAAATGTGACTTGTCTACCATAGGGTGCTAAAATGGGTTTAATGTCATGTTAGCTAAAACATGATAGAGTTAATTCTGTGTTTGGACAGGGTGCATTTTCCCGGAGTTAATAAGGCTGATCTGAAGATCATATAGGTTACACAGGAGCGAGGCCCTGATTTACCTGCAGAATCTTCATCACCGATGATGATGCACAAAGAGGGAAAAAAACCAAACTTGTCTCTGGAAACTGATTAATAAGCATGGGACCTCTTACTGTTGTTTTTAAAGGGACTTACTTCTCAGCGTGGAACCACGCTTTACAGACAAGGCTCTCTTTCTTTGCCTTAGCAGAGGACCTGGCCTATCTCCTGTTGTCAGCATTGGCACCGACAGACATTTCTGGCTTGAAGGCACAGCCTGTTCTCTCTCACCTGAGGTGCACTTTGAGGCAGACGGCCAGTAAAGCTACTTGACTTCTGCCTAAGAAGTGTATTTAGTGGAGACGTCTGGATTATGTGCTGTGCTCAATAGCATAGGATAGCAGCGATATGATTTTTATTCATTTCCCAAGGAGTTACTGTGCAGTAAGCAGGTATTTAATATAGTCATTGCTGTCTGTCTCAGCAAAAACACACAGAAATTGGGTTTGGGGCAGTAGCAAAATTGCAGTGTGAAGCTGAATATGTTTCGGCATGTGTGCAAGGCCTGAGTAGGACAGCTGGGCTGGCTGACTCATCCATACGACATCCTCTGTAGTCCATCTTGTAGTCCTGGGGGGTGCGCCTGGCACAGGCTGGGGGTATGTGTGGCAGCTGCATGCATCCCCTGGGCCCAGCTCCCAGCTGGGAAGCAGTTGAATGTTGGGGTACTTCTGCAAATTTCCAGAAGTTAGGGGGTACTTGCTACTTAAAAGGTTGAGAAACACTGCTCTATGCTATGTATGGAAAGAGCTTATATGGCACAGCCATATGTGTCACCTAGGCAGTGGTTCTCAACCATTGTCGGGACACATTATTGAGTCGCCACACAGTGGAAAGTGTGTCGCAGGGAGTAAGAGAAATGTCTGGATTCAGCCTTGGGGAGGTGGGCTGGTGTGTCCTGTAGGGTCATGATAGGCAGCCAAGTGTGTCGTGACTCGCAAAAGGTTGAGAACTACTGACCGAGAGCACAAAGAAATAACTTTACTCTCCAGTTTTCTGGTGTATAAATCACAAGGGTCTAAAATGATGCTCCACTGCAGGCGGAATGTGACATCTTCATTCTGCTACACAGCTCCCTCCTCTCATGGGTAATGCCTGTGGATTTCTGAGGTCCAATGTTGTTGCCAGATGGTTCAGGACTAAGATCTGGCCACCAGCTTGTCTGTCTCCAGCATTGGAACAAGTCATTCCTTCAGGTTCTCCCACCCTGTTCCCTGTTTAATCTGTATTTGTTTCCATGCTGTAATTACTTCCCTTCAGATTCTAGTCCCTCGGTCCTTCTCCGGAGGTGAGGTATTAGTGTAATAATACTATAGTATTGACCCTTGGCTTCACCAGTGCAGCATCTCAAGAAGGAACTCCATCTGCTTCCCCACCACAGCAGCAGAGAAACTGCAAGGATCAAGGTCCAAGAGGTGCTACAGGAAGGTTTTTCGGGCGTCTCAGAGGGTAAGTTTTACCTTGTTGCCAACCTTTGCTCTGCAAGGGCACAAGCTTGAGAGAGGGAGCATCTACAAGCTGCACACCTTTGCACTACCAGGGTATGGGCAGTGTCATGCTGTCTGTGTATGCCAGACATACATCATATGCCCTTCAGGACTCTACGTGCTCATGAATATACTTGAAGAATGCCACCCTGCAGCATGTCTGGAGTACACAAGGTACAGCATTTGGGAGGGCGGTCCTTCAGGCTGTTCTATAGGAAGCTCTGACCCCTCAGTCTGTAGGCCTGCTTGGGAGTCACCTGATTTTGAATCTGCATGAGCAAGCACTCGAAGAAGAAAAGAGGGTTTCTTACCTGTAACTGGTGTTCTTCAATAAGTGTTGCTCATGGCTATTGCAAAACCCATCCACTGGCCCTTCTTGTCAGAGCAAATGGCGAGAAGGAACTGGAGGGTTTGTGGGTCAGCAGGACACTATCTGCGGTGCCATGGAGGTGCCACTCCAGGAGGCACCTGACAGGTACCGCTGAGGGAAAAATCTCTGACGATGGTGCATGCTGGTGCTAAAATAGGGATATGTGCGCCACCTACCGTCCCAGTGCAGTTGGGGAACCCCACTACTGCAAAACCATCCTTTATGTCCTGCACATTGCTCAGAGACACAGTCCTACATAGCAGAAGGCTATTAATGGCCCTGCACATCTGCATGATATCTGCACCTTCCATTGAGTTCCTGACTCCAAATTGATTCTTGATTGACCAGAAGCAATATGGTACTGCAAGCTTCCACCATGCAATTGCCATTTACTTCTAAACTGTCTGTGCGACTCTTCATTTTGCTGTCCTTGTGCTGGAGGGTTGGGGCAAGTTTGATGCACAGGTCCAGAAACATGGCCTTGCACATCCAAAAGTTCTGCAGCCACAGTTCATCATCACATACCTGCATGATGACGCAATCCCACCATCAGTGTTTGTTTCTTGGGCCCAGGACCATCTCCAGCTGTTCCATGAATGCTACAAATAACCTTGCATTGTGTCTTTTTATGTCCCACAGCAATCTAACCTCCAAGGAGTCCTCATTTCCCGCCAAGCTCCTCTTTCAGCTCTGCTCAGTAATCCTGTGCTTGCAATGCTAATGACAATAATGCAGAGTTGTGTGCACTCCATGCTTCTGTCAGAGAAGGCGGACAGCAAGGAGGGACGTGTGAGTTTGCAGTGATTTTGAGAAAAGGCATGAAATATTATGAGACACAGATGAAGTTATGGGATGGAGAACATTGGTTATGGGAAGTTGATTTCCTGCTGCCAGTCATACCTCAGCCCCATGAGGTATTACAAAAACTTCCGAACACACTTTGCACTGGATGATGGCAAGTTGCAAAATGGGATAGCTACCTATGATGCAGTGCACTCTGCATCAATACTAGTGATCCTGGTGAGGATGGGTACCATCAACATATGGTGCATAATGTGCACATGCACAAGTTTATAATAACGGTGGTGGCCATATGCTGCTCTATCTTACATTGACTTATTTTTGTAGAGTAGACATGATCTGAAGATTTGAAAGCTAAGTTTCCATTCCTGTGCATCCTGTGGTAGGTCTGGTTCCCATATAATTCCCTGCTGTATCTGGTAGAACTTTCATTCCCACCTGTTATTTTACTAGATTAATTAAAGCTCAGTTTATCCTCCCCCATTCTGTGGTTCTCTACTTCCCATTAGGGATGAATGAGACAAGCTGTGCAACCAAGTGAGAAATATCTTACCTGATCATTTTCTTTCTATTAGCAGCTTCTCTCCTCATTCAATCCACTCTGGTAGTTGGGTAAATCACCAGAATATAAATTGATGTTTTTTTCTCTAATGGGAGACTTAAGCATATAATTGTTTTAAAGTTAGTGAATACATTATATCAAGTTGTTGTCTTAATGCTAATAATCAGTTGCTGAAGTGTTTCTAGAGTGTCTGGTGGCCTGAAGGGCTCGACTTAGTCCTCCAATAACAACGCTGGAACTCCTCCAAATTTCAGAGATAGGGAGTATAACCTATTAGTGATGAATAAGGAAGGAAGCTACTAACAGAAAATTATCAGCTAATAAATTTCTCATTCAATCAGATAAAAGCCACCTTTTAATTAAGTGGCTAGCTTCAAAAGCTCAGATGTGTTTTCATGTTCAAAGATTCTTTGATCTTCAATATGTAGAGAAACAGAAAGTGTTTAATTTCTGTTTGTCTAGGCCCTGCAGATAATTACATTTATTTGAATTGAGATTGAAGTCTACAGACTAGTTTTAATTCAGATTTGCCTTTCAAAGGAATTACTATGTAAATATCAATTCTATGTAACCAATCTCATTTACCATTGAGGCCAAGGTTAGTTAAATGTTAATCCAGTGGGCAGGTATCTTTAGCAGGGATTATTTATAAACCTATTGCTGGTAACATAATTTCAAGATACTGAAGCCAATGGTGTTGCAGAGCCATAACCAAAAGCTAGTATTTAGCCCACAGAAAGGCAGTCAATATTTAGTGTGTTTTAAAACATGAGCCAACACTCCATAAAAAAATCTGCTCCACTTCTGCCTCTCAGTATAGCCAAATCACCAAGACTGTGTGGAATATGTGACAGCACAGAATTTGCTTATTGCCTGGCGGGGCATTTTACTGCTGAGCAATAAGGTTTCGGAACCTCCCTTTCATCTCTACTGTGGTCAGCGTATTTATTTATTTGTGCAAGAACTGGAGTAGAGTTCAGGTAAATCATTGTATTTGTTTCCTCCATAAACAGTGGTTTTTAGAATGTTGTACCTAACAGAGAGATTAGGTAGGTGAGATAATATCTTTGGACCAACTTCTGTTGGGAGAAGGTATAAGCTTTCAAGCTACACAGAACTCTTCTTTAGGACTTTAAATACAAAAAACCCCACAACAAATACACAACCAGTATTAGTCGTCATGACTGACTCCTTCTGTGCCATTGTTAGTGGATGGAGAATATGGCTTAAATTCCATCGTCTGACACAGTGCATGGAAGCCTTATTTTGAAAAATTGAGAATAGAAATATAACATTGCCTTTTGACAGATGTCCCCAATTATATTGCCTGCATCTGAGATTCAGGCACATAGATATAACTAGTCAGGGGTTATATGTTGTGCTGGAGAATATCTTTGATAAAAGTAATGGGCACTGCCATCACAACCCTGTCCTTCATTAAATCTTTCAGACAACTCCCTTATTCAGCCATTCCTGGACTGGCTAAAGAGTAATGGAGCTCTTGGTCAATAGTCACCACAGAGCAGTGGTTCCCAACCTTTTTTGGCTCAAGGGCCACAGATATCATTTTTACAACCCCAAAGGGCCACCATACTCTGCCAGTAGGCCCTCCACACCTGCAGCCAGATGGAAGGAGTTCAGTGAGGAGGCTGCTGGTTGCTGATCTCCCATCTCTCTGGTTGCATCATGGAAACCGCAGAATCCTGTAGCCCTGTGCACTCCACCTGGGTCTGTAGGCAGTGGCTCCCTTCTCCAGTCAGGGAGACGGATCAGTGCTCTGCTACTTCTGGCTGCAGCAGGGACCGCAGCACCTATGGATTTAGATGGAGCACTTTGCCACGCTCCCTGCTGCACCCAGAGGGAGGGAAGGGCTGATCTCCCATCCCTTGGCTGCAGCAAGGAGCCAGTCTGGTCTTTTAGCTCTGCAGAACCATGCTCCACCTGGGTCCATAGGCAATGACTCTCTTCTGCAGCCAGCAGAAGAGGAGCCGCGGGCCATCGAAAGCCACTGTGGGCCACAGATAGGGAACCACTGTTACAGAGTCTCCTATCTCTTATCATTGGGATCCTGACCTGAGCTCTCCTTTGTTATAGCTTACAAGGAGCATTTCTTCTTTTCAGACAATTGTTCTTACTCTTCTTAGCAGGACATACTCCTGCTGGGGTCACCTGCTTCTTTTATTCTGCTCCTTGGTAATTTTTCTTTACCTCCCAATCCCCATAACCTTCAAACAAAAGGAAGAAGTCTCTTCTCTCAGGTAGAGCAAACTTATTGCCTAACAGCGTTTTACTTTGAGTGGTGTTGTAGCTGTGTTGGTCCCAAGATGGGACAGACAAGGTAGGTGAGGTAATATATCCAGCAACAACAGCTGGGCCAATACAAAAGATTATCTCACATATATTTTCCTCTCTTACTTTGAATAGATGATCACTGAGTGTTGATTGTTCATCGTTGTCTTTGGCTTGGCAGAGATATGACACAGCCATCATAGGGGACCAACATCCACCTAGGCCAGGGTCAGCAACCCAAAAGATAAGAAGAGCCATTTAAAAAAATTCCTTCAATAACCAAGTGTTTTGAGAGCCGCAATGGGTAGCCTCCTGGTTAAGAAACTGAATAATAGAACAGAGATGCATATTGATTTTTAACAATAAAAAACGATGTTTAATGATGTTAATAAACAATTTACATATCAACATTTTAACGGTGGAAGGAAAGGAAAGGAAAGAGAAAGAAAGGAAGGAAGGAAAGAAAAAAGAAATAAGAAAGGAAGGAAGGAAGAGAAAAGGAGAGAAGACAAAGAAAAAAAGAAGGAAGGCAGAGAAAGAAAGAAAAAAGGAAGGAAGCAAAGAAAGAAAGAAAGCCAGGCACAGGACAGACCCAAAGCCCAGCCGCCAGAAGGGAGGGAGAAGGGAAGAAGAAAGAAAAAAGGAAAGAAGAAAAAGAAAGGGGAAAAAAAGCAAGCAAGCCAGCCACAGGACAGCCCCGGCTCGGGGGACGGTGGGGGCTGCCAGGGTGCGCGGGAGACCCTCTAAGCTGCACGTGGGGTGCAACAGCTGCTGCGTGGCTGTGTACCCATGCAGCTTACAGGGAACATAGCGTGGAGGGTCGGGCTGGAGAAGGGGAGAGGCGCAGGTCGGGCTGGAGAAGGGGAGAGATGGGGTCGGGCTGGAGAAGGGAAGAGGCGCGGGTCGGGCTGGAGAAGGGGAGAGATGGGGTTGGGCTGGAGAAGGGAAGAGGCGCGGGTCGGGCTGGAGAAGGAGAGAGATGGGGTTGGGCTGGAGAAGGGAAGAGGCGCGGGTTGGGCTGGAGAAGGGGAGAGGCGCGGGTCGGGCTGGAGGAAGGGAGAGGCGCGGGTCGGGCTGGAGGAGGGGAGAGGCACAAGGAGAGGCTTGACTTGGAGCCAAGGGGGCCTGGGAGTCGCGGCCAGAACTCCGGAGCTACCGCACACCTTGCTGCCTGGAGGGGATTGCCAGGGAGCCACAAGGGGGCAGACAAAGAGCCGCATGCGGCTCTCTGAGTCGCTGTTGCTGACCCCGGATCTAGGCTTTCCATGACACAGTAGTTTCATGACACAATTTTATAAAGTTCCAAAGTTCTAACATAAGAAATCACAACATTCAAAAACCAATAGGGGAATACTTCAATTTCCCTGCTCACTCCACTGATGATTTGTTAATAGCTGTGCTCAAGCAAATGGATAATAAATAAAGCTTCAAAGAGAAACTGCAGAATTGGAATTCATATGCAAATTTGACTCAGTGAACTCAGGATTTGAATAAAGATCATGGGTTCTTTTCCCATTACAACAGGTAATTTTGCTTACCTTGTCCCCCACCCACCTCCCCGCTAATTGACGTACTCCGCTGTTTGAATCCGAACAACTGCTTTGATTTGCTGT
Source organism: Pelusios castaneus (assembly GCA_007922175.1). Classification (NCBI taxonomy): domain Eukaryota; kingdom Metazoa; phylum Chordata; order Testudines; family Pelomedusidae; genus Pelusios; species Pelusios castaneus. The sequence goes on along the minus strand of ML685863.1, from coordinate 2,055,600 downwards.
TACACTCTGACCAGATCCTATGACTTACACTTCCCTGCATTATTTTGCTCCCATTTTGTAAGTTCCCATCTTCAAGCATCTGACGAAGTAGGATTTTCTCCCATGAAAGCTCATGTGATAAATAAATTTGTTAGTCTTTAAAAATGCCACCAGACTCCTTGTTAATTTTATAAAATCACCCAAAATTCAGAAGTGGTACAGACAGAATCTGCAATTTGTCACATGAAGAATCACTGAATTGTAATGATTTTGTCAGGGACCTTTTTGGATATGTCCCCTAGTTACAGAGAATAGAGATGACTGGCAGATTGTTTCCAGCGTTAGAAAGCCTGTCCTTTTTGCTATCAATCATTATTCTTGAAGACTGAAACCTTATGCTTCTCAGTCCAGCAGTATCTTTCTGTCACCATCATGCTGGTATAACTGTGATGTTCTGCAATTCTAAGTTCCAGCACGTGCTGCTAGCTTGAGTTTAGACCTTCATGAGATCCAGCCTCAATTAAACTGAATGTCACAAGTATAAAACACCCTTGAGTTCAAGTATACTTGTCAGACAGATAACCTGGACACCTGGCCTCCAGCTTTGAGTGTTACAAGAAAGTGACCACAGGCTCTTCACTAGACATTCCATCACACTACACTCAAAGTCTTGACTTGCCAATCACAAATTTTGCTGACATCATCAAGGGTAAATCTGTCTCCTTTGTGAAGTGACTGAGATTTCAGAATCAGGATCTGCTAGCATGGGGATTCTGAACATTTTGTGAATCATTTTTATTTTTACTTGGAGGCCGCTATCCCCCATCCCACTTACTCAAATTAGGCTTGGCCACCTCTCTGTCATAACAGAGGGGTGACTGGACCAAATCTGAGTGGCACTCTGATGTGCACCCGGTCACAATACCACTCTCTTAGATTTGGTCTGGTGCTGGCTCTCACACTCCCTTTTACTGTAATTACTGAATTATATGGCGCGCGCACATGCATGTGTGTGTGTAAAGCTGCACCAAAATGTTAGTGATCCTTTTAACATAGAAGACTGGATGTAACTCATTCCCCTGTCAACGTAGGATAGAATCCCTTGGTACAGGACATATATAAGATTAAACTGAGAACAAATTTGGTTTTACCGAATATAATAATTGGAAGGATCTGATCCTTAGGCTAGAAACTATGATGCATAGGCGTATTCTTACTCACATGACCTGTCCTGCTGAAGTCGATGGTACTACTCACATGATTAAATGTAAATGCACGGGTGTTTGTGGCATCTACCTCCCAGACCTGCCAAGTCTTACTCTTTTTTGAAGACACAGACTCTGTCATCAAGGATGAATTTTAAGGTATTTTGCATTCTCTCTCCCTGAACTGAAGAGTTTTGCAGTTGGTTTTTAAAGAGATACTTCAGAAACCCTTCAATTTGTTGTTTTGAAAATTCCTATTCTGTGTCTAGCCTCAGATACCATGCTGGATAGATGCTGGGTATGTAACCTAACAAATAATGACCCTACCCTGAATACAGTCTAGATTAGCAAGGGATCCTCCAACTGTCTGTGTTTTCTGGGGAGAGCCCTCTCCAACCTTAAGCAAATACTCACCAGCAACTACACACCATACAACAGGAACACTAAGGCAGGTCTATCGCTGCAACAAACCGTTACCAACTTTGCCCACATATCTACCCAAGTGACCCCATCATAGGACCTAACCAAATCAGCACTCCATCAGGGGCTTATTTACCTGCTCATCCACCACCGTGATATATGCCATCATGTGCCAACAATGCCCCTCAGCCTTATAAATTGGCCAAACTGGACTGTGTCTGTGCTAAGACTAAATAGACACAAATCAGACATCAAGAATGGTCACATTCACAAACCAATAGTGGAACACTTCAATCTTCCTGTGTGTGTGCGCGTACGTGCGTCCATCCTTTCAACTGTAGTTTCCACTTCATGCATCTGACGAAGTGGGTTGGAGCCCACGAAAGCTTATGCCCGAAGAAATGTGTTAGTCTTTAAGGTGCCACAGGACTCATGGTATTTTTGCTGTGCACAGACTAATCTGGACCTTTAAAACCAGACTCCACATGAAACTGCAGAGCTGGAATTCAGACATCTGACCTCGACTATCTGTTTCATTTTAGATTGACAGCCAATACCATTCACTAGTTCCCAGTGCCAGCTGTTTCCTATCTTTCCTCTGCAGCAGCCCAGCAGTCACATGGACAACAATATCAGTGATGACTCCCACTGGAAGCCTGTTATCCTCAGCCCCACCTGACCTTACAGCTCTGGCTAAAAGGAAACCCGGATCCAAACCACCTCAAGTTCTGCTTTAGTAAAACCAGATCCTCAAGCTGCATTGGTTGAGCTGGTTAAAACCCAGCCCTGCAAGACGGGAATCCCCAGGCCCCAAGAGCCCCCTTTGCCTCTGTGAGGGGGGCCCTTTCCCTGCCTCAGGGCAACCCTGCAACCAAAGGCCCCCTTTTCTCTCTCTGCGGGGACCCCCAACACCTCAACTGCCCCCGCCCTGGGGGACCCTTCCCCTCTCCAACTGCCCCACCC
>ML685863.1:1993740-2048033 GCA_007922175.1 Pelusios castaneus | reverse complement strand
GGGGGGGAAGAAAAGAGGGTTTAATAAGGATAAGGAAAACAAATTCTGTAGGAACAAGCTTCCAAGAAGGGGACTATAAAAGAGATTCTCACATTTTTCCTCATTTAATTGATTGATTAGTTTGTGTTATGTACTAATTCTGGTTTTTCCTTCAGTTTTGATGTCACCTGTAAACCTAAAGGTTTGTGCTGCTTTAGAAACCAACTAGCAAATCAAGGTTCTGGGGGAAAGAAAGTCTCTTAAAATTGTATGTGTTCATTAGAATGCTCAGCGTTATGTTCTGGATTACTTTTATTGCACGATATCTAAAATTAACTAGCGAAGTAATAGTGGCTATGTTGAGAAGAAGCTGCTATAACTGATGCATTCTTAGAAATGTGTGTATTAAAATTGTATATATATTTTTAAATTGCTCTTTCCTATCTTTTGGGTGAGATACTTGTTGTTGTAGGGCATGTTCTTGTAATTGGATCTGCTTGAGCATACTTTTACACTTGTGTGGAGTCCTAGTAAAGTCATGAGGCCTCCACACTAACACATGGATCCATCCACATGAATCTGCTGGCAAATGTATCTTATGGCCTTATGCACTGGTCCTGCCTATATTTACACACGTTCTTATCTTTACACACGAGTAATCCTACTGAAGTAAAGTTAAGCATCTGCTAAAGTCTTTGCAGGATTGGGGTCTTAAATTGTAAGCTTTTTTTTTTTTTTTTGCTCAGGGTGTGTACGTGTGCATCATGCATGCACACGCAAGAGAGAATATCACCTAACACATTCTGGATGCTCTCAGAATACAAATTAATGGAAATTGGGCCTCAACATTTTCTTCGTATAGGATCGGTCATGTATCTAATTGTTATAGTTAGGTGATTTGTTCAATATCTTAAATAATTGCACGTCCTACAAGAGAATGTAAGGGTTCTTCCTACAGAAAGATATCTTATGTAGATTATACTTATATTTAATGATTCTGTAATGAAACAAATATTCATGGTACTTTATAGACAAAAGAAATATACTTGCCCCAGAAAGCTTACAGTTGAGAGAAGATACAAAGAGATGAAGTCATCCACTGGGTTTAGGTAGGGGACATGTGAACAAGGGCTACAGCAATATGCAATTATTAAGGTTTGTGATAAATGTCATGTGGGTTGTGGGTTGTCTGTCTGTTTCCTTAGCTCTTCTAGAGAGCTTTCTGCCCTCAGACAGGGACACTGTGAACTTAAAATCACTTATCTTTGAAAATATTTTACTTTCCATTGCTACAAATAACTCCTATCATTAGTAAACAAAATTAGTTTTCTCATTTTTTCCAACTAATCTGTTTGTGTGGATCTTTCTCACATTGATAGGATAGAAGAAAAACATTTTAAAATCTAGTAAAGTGTGACTGTAAAACCATAAAAAGTGGCAGAGATTTAGGAGCAGGTGTAGTATTCAAAAGAATTTCAAACTTTTCAAACTGACTAAATTTCAAGCTGACAATGTCTTATCCACTTATTACGATGGAATCTAATCAACTTCAGACAAATTGATTCCAGTTATAGAAAACTGCAGTATAACTTTATTGTACCAAGATCACATGTTCTGCTAAAGGTCTAGGTACCTGGTAGGAAAGATCCATTGATAACTGGGAATTTAATGTTCATATCTTAGCTAAATAACAACTGTACCTTTTTTCCTTAACTTGAGGGAGTGGTGGAAAGAATCTAGACAGATAGTTCAGTTGTCTATATGTAATTCTAGTCTGTCAATATAATTTATTATAATCTAACACCACCTAAACTTGTACTTTAATATATGGTGAGACTTTACTTTTATAAAACTTTTTGGAAAAGATTGAAACAGCAATGTAGTTCTTGGAATTTTATACAGCTAATTATATCCAAAGTATTGTAGATTTTTATGTGGATCCTGCTAGCAAAAGAGATGTACTATGTTGATTAAATCATAGGCAAATTCTCAATTGATGTATGCTGAGTGTAATCACTTTATATTTGGTTCAACAAAGCCTGGGACATCCTTGGTATGGAGAAATTTGTTTCTCTATAAAACAAAGAATATTTTATCTTACTATTTGGGCATAGTTAATTGTATTTACTATGTGGAAAATATATATATATATATATATATATATGTTCAGAACACATCTGTTGGCCTTTAATCCTTATCTGGGATATTGTTCATACATTTTGATTATTCCTCTATTTTGTTTTTTCCACATGCACATAACCATTTCTGTATTTTAATATTGAGAGCATACAAAAGAAATAATTTAGTAAAAAAATTATATATTCACACATAGGTCTCATCTTAAACATTGTGGTGTTTATTGTCTGTTACAAATAATAGATACTGAGGAGTCTAATGTAAATACATCTTGAGGTGATAGGCAAAATTTGGAATTACATAGGTTTAAATTTCTATCAACTTTGAGAGTACAAGCAACTTTCTAGTAAAACTACAGTCTTTAAGTGACAGTTTCAATTTTTTGGACCATGTTGCAATTATATATGAAAAGTACTATGGATTTTGGAGAGAGGCGATATACCTTTTATATAGAAGACAAGAATTGGCGAAATGATGGGCAAAGGAGTACTGTATGTGTATGTTTGTTCCTTTTGCATCTTTGTGGCTCTGTTGTGTATACAGAATATTTGGGAACATATTTTAAAATTACTGCGGTAGTGCTGTATTGCTGCTGACTATGTTATGGGTACAGTTAAGCTTCCAGGAATGGTGAGTGTTCAGTAGACACAATCTCTTTAATATGTATATTATGAAATAGTGACATATCTAAAGCTATCTGGAGTTGTAGGATAGTTTGAACAATCTATGAGGCCGAAATGTCCTAACGGTTACTGAGATATTTCTATTAATAGCAGCTTGGCATGCTACTGGGACAATGGAGACTAATGTTAACTGGCAGATGTGGTGTCCTTGGGGGAGTAGCTAACATATTGGAACACAGTGCATAACTAGTATTTTTCAGGGATCATCACATCTTCAGGAAAGTCTACAGTTCCTCTCGAAATCCTTCAGAAACTAAGGTCTAAAAAAGGAAACACAGTTCATCCAAACACTTTAAAGTTACTGCTATCTCAGGGTAGTGTATCCTAGCATTCCCCAGGTTGATCATCCATTCTTACCATTTTCCATTTTTACAGTTTTTGCTTGGATAAATGCTTAAACCAGTGTTTTATGTCTAATTTTAGAAGTCCAAAGTTCTCTTTGTTGTGATTGAAAACAGTGATACACTTTTAATTAACAGAATTATTGTTTTAAAAGTAGCTGTGTCTTGAGCATGGATGTACAGAAATAACACACTACCAACCTTTGGACAACTCTGACAATCCAATTTCCTACTGATATCCTATTCATTCTTGTTTTCTGGCTTTCTTTCAATTTTGGGGCCTAATATTTAAATACAGGATCCATTGGAATTAATTGAGAGGTTTTGGCATTCAAATACACTACAAACCTCTGTGACACAGGGGAACATATCTTTTTGAAGCAGGAGGATGACGATGGCCGGCTGCTGTAGCAATAGAAAGATGTAAGCATTCACTGAAATATTTTACTGTATTAAGTTATAAGGTAATATTTATAAAAGGAACAATGAAACAGGTTGGTCTTTGATGGACTTATTGAAGTGCTTGAGGAAAATGGATAGGAAAATTTATTTTAAAAAGCAGTCGATCTAATTAAAAGATCAGTACAGACCAGTTTGCTCTTAACAGCTCTTGTTCATCTTTTACACCATCTCTAGTTCTGGGGTGAGTTCCTTTGAAAACCACGAGGTAGTGAATTGTCTGCTTTCCATAACAACTACTTGGTTTTTTTGGAGTTCTCCCTGTAAGAAATGAAAACCTGGTCAACGATAGCAATATATACAGTTGCTCCCCCACTCTCTACAGAAGTACAGCAACAAATCTATTTGGAGAAGCATGGTGGGTCATGAAACCGGCCTCAATAGGTCCTCTGTTTTATTTCCATAGTGTAGATAATTGATATGCTAAATACAGATGAAATATTTTAACTAATACCCAGGGTACTGAAATAAAACTCATGTAAATTGTACAATATGCTGAGGTACTTGCTATTATCTATTGCAATCTGTTCTTTATACTAGTATAGTAATTTTGCTGTAGGCTATAACTGAACTTTTCTTGGCATACAGAGAGAGAAATTTAATCAGGAATTCATGTAGCTTGGGCAACAGTAGACCTTTGTAGTTTTCCAGCCTGTTTTTAGAGCTGGAGAGTGTACTGTAACTTACTGAAAAAAAGTAGTGTTAGGTCATTTTTACCACATACTGAAATATCTCTCAGATCTATGTGGGCTAGGAAAACTATACAGAAAATACAGATTTATACAAAAATAATAAACCCTACATAAATTTCCCTGCTTTTATTTCCTGAACATTCTTAGGTCTGGGGTCAGGATCCTCCACCTGCAGTGCATGGCTTATGATCTGAAACATGGAGTCTTCTCCTGCTAACTCACTTTCTTTGACTTTAATGGTGGAGCTGTAGGGTATTGCGCCTTCTCCATGCAGCACAGTGGGAGCCACCATTGGTGTGATGGAATTTGACCATCTTCTTCCTGTCTCTTGCCCAAAACTTCCTATATGGTGCTCTCTATCTCCCCCCTCTTGAAATCTTTTTTTATAATCTTTCAGTCCCTCAATCAAGTGGCTCCTGGATCAGCATCATAAAGTAATCTCAGACCCTTCCCTGCAGACTTCATTGCTAGGCAACCACTCCCCGGATTAAACCAGTCAATCTAGGCAGGAACCAGCATTTTAGAGGTGTGTTAGAATGATTCCATTTTATTGGGAGAGCAACTAAGTCATTGACCCTTTATGATTAGCCCTTTACACCAGCCTTTAGAGAAGATAAAGAACTCAACATCCAAAATGGAGTTGGCAGTCTGAAACTGATACAAATTCTGTTTTATATTGAAGACTGTTTATATGTCTGTTGTACAGACATATTCACTAGATTGTCATAAATGCATCATCCTTATTAAGGTCTATCCTGGTTTGGACAGAGGAGGAGGCTGTTTCCCCAGAGAATGAGGTAATTCCCAGTAGAACTTCTGAGAAGTCTGTTTCTCTTTACTTTTGCACTCCTAATGTTTTCCTTAATGAAATTGTTGGTTTGCAAAGTTTTGGAAATAAGTTTCCATTGAACCACAAAGAGTTTGTTAAAAACTGGTGCCCAATGTTTATTATAAACAAATACTGTTCTAATCCTCTCTTCCTCTGAAAAATGGATTTTTCTCCTGTGAACATCCCACAATTAATATTGTGGGGGAGATGGATGGGACAAAACTTATTCTGATCTGAAAATTTCATTTTTAGGCTATTTATGTCTTGCAATCTGACCCTGAAGATTATTTCTGAGGAGCTGCAGAATAAAGGTTTTTTTCTGCATCAGTTTCCTATAATTAAAGGATCTACTACAAATGAAAATTAGTTTACTTTATAGCATGTCTAAATGTTTGCATTAATAAGAAAGTAGTACCTTACAGCACTAAAACCTATTGTTCTGGGAAAGATTGGAGGAGGTTGTTCCCTCACCTTAGTAAAGACAAAAGTTCTTATCTGCCCATCTAGGAAAGAGGAGAAACATTACTTAAGGTGAGATGTAAAGGATCCAAGAAAGGATGTTTTCTAGGCAAGAAAAGTTCCCACTAGGAGTTTCTGGTTGAAATTCTTTGTACTGTATTATGCAGGAGGTTCTGGTAAAATGATCACAGGTATGCATTCTGCCCTTAATCTATATGAATAAATTTCATCTTCTGATTTATGCTGGGGTCAGAATAATTTACAGAGTATATATGTTCAGCTAGGATCATAGAAATATAATGTATTGTATTGCTTTAATGAGAAACAGTGTGAAGATATTTAGATGGTGGGAATGATAGGCACATGGAAGAAGATATGTGTGAACCCTCATCTGTAGCATTTCCAGATTTTTTATGTATGTATGTATGTGAATGCATAACCATTCAATCTTAATGTTTTCTTAACATTTATTTTTTGGCATAAGTTACAAGGATATTGGGGTAATTAATTTAAAGATGATTTAGTTGGGTTTGGCCATGCTTTGTGTAGGGGGTTGGAGTAAATGACCTCCTAAGAGCCCATCCATCCCTAATATTCTATGAAATTCCTCACCCGTATAATTGACACAAACTACAGAGAAAATAATTTGATCTTTGAGAAGTGGGTTAATGACAAATTAGTTCTGTCATTTGGCAAATAAATTCTGGATATGGATATGTGCTTCTCCTCACCTAATTCCCTGTCAAACTTCTGTGGGGCTCATTACTTTCACCCAGCTATTCAACATTTGTATGAGACTCAGAGATTATAAAATGCCATGGAATCCAGCAACATTATGAATATGTTCCAAAGGGGTAGCTGGGTTAATCTAGCAGCAAAACAAACAAGGAGTCCTAAGTTCTCCATCTTCAAAGCATCTGACGAAGTGGGATTTTCTCCCATGAAAGCTCATGGGATAAATAAATTTGTTAGTCTTTAAAAGTGCCACAGGACTCCTTGTTTGTTGTTATGAATATGGACTTCCGTGACAGTGAATATATTATTGTAGTACCTGAGAGCCTTAGTCATTGGCCAGTATCCCCTTATGCTAGGTGCAGTACAGCCACAAAGCAAAAGACAGTCTCCTTTACCAATGAGTTTATAATCTTAATAGAAGACCACAAAAAAAACCAAAACAAAACACATGGATAGACAGACACTGAGGAGCAGAAGAAAGCAATGAGACAGTTTTGGTCAGTATGACAGGCAGTGGTTTCAGCACATCAACAGCCTAAGCATTGCCAAGTTTTTTGTAGGCATCACAGAGTTTCAAGGAGGGTGTTGAAGGTGAAAATGAGGTAGCTTTGAAAATCTATATGGGCAGCTCCACCCTAGAATAAGGGTCAGTATGGGAGAAAGCACAAAGGAGCCTGTTTGAAAATGTCTCAAGTGGGTGATGGAGGCTGGCATCATTGGAACCAGAGACGAAAGCTGACATCTTGACAGCAAGTGAGAGGTGAAAAGTAAAGTGGGGATAGCTCATTAAGGTCATCCCTGAATGTGAAGACAAGCAGATTGTTTGATGCAACAGAGAGTGGGCAGTCAGTAGAGGAATCCAGAGAAATGGGTGATGTGATCAAAGCGACAGGTTAAGAAAATGATCTTTAGTAGCTCTTAAGAAGAGGTCCAAATCAAAAAGGAAGTCCAGGTTACAGGCCTGAGTGACAGGCAGAATAGTGGTGTTGTCCACAGTGATCAAGAAAGGATATAGCAGTGTGGGTTTGGGAGGAAGATTAGCAGCTCCGTTTTAGCTTGATTTGATGGTTAGACATTCACAAGATGTCAGAGAGAGGGGTTGAGGCCTGGTCTACATTCATGGCAAAATTCAGTGGCAGTCAACAGGAGTTACGCAAGCTATGCAGAGTAGCTTGCATAACTCTCATTGACTTGATAACTTCCCTTCTGTGCGATGTCTTCAATGCACTGCACCAATGGAAAATGTGTTCCCACTGACGCAGCACTACACCTCTTGGGGGTGGGGAGGTTATTAAGTCGATCTCCAGATCAGCTTATCAGGTCTTAATTGACTAGTAAGTTGATCTGGAAAGATTGAGCTGACGATGACAAATTTGCTGCCGTCAGTGTAGATGTGACCTGAGATTTTAGTGTGGACAGAAGGAGGCAGGTCTGGGGCAGAAAGGTAGATCTGTAAGTCATCAACATAGAGATGATAGTGATAGTTGAATTTGTTTGAGTGCGGTTAGCCAGAGATAAGGTATAGAGGGCAAACAGGATCAGGACAGAGTCCTGTAGAACACTTACAGAAAACAAGAAGGCTGATGAGGAGGATCCTCTGAAAGATCAATCAGAGAGATAGAGAAGAACTAGGAGAGAACAGAAGCCAAAGGAGCATAAGATTTCAAGAAGAGGAACATTGTTGATGGTATCAAAGGCAGCTGACAGGTCAAGGAGATTAAGGGTAGAATACTGCTTCTTTGTTTTAGCAGGAAAAAAGTCATTAGAGACTTCAGTGAATGTAGCATCAGTGGAGGGCAAACAGCAGAAGCCAGACTGGAGAATGTCTGACAGTGATTGTAGATGTTCATGCAGTTCATTGAGCTTAGAGATGAAAAGGAGCAGGGAGGTTGGATAGTAGTTGGACATGCAAGTGGGGCTAAGGGTGGTTTGTTTGTTTTTTTCCAAGAGAGGAGAGGCTAACGTATGCTTGAATTGTGCAGAGAAAGAGACAGGAAAGTCAGAGGATAAGGGTTGGATTCAAGGGAGGTCAGGAGATGGGATATGGTCACTAGGTGGAAAAGGAGTAGTTAGAGGATTTCAGCAAATGTCCAACAAGAAATTTTTGCATCTGTGATGGGAGAAGGAGGCAAAAGAAGGCAGGCTGAGGGGAAGGGGATGGTGATGGTCAAGTCATACTTTGTTAATTTTTTATTTAAAGAAATCAACAAAAACGTGTGTGGAGAGAGAAGTGGAGGCAGGAGGAGGCTATGGTTTGAAGAAAAAGTAAAAAATATTGAAAAGACAGCTGGAGTTGTGGGTGTGAGATTCAGAATAGGTGTGCTGCTGCTGCTGATCTTTTTAAAAAGAGAAATCAGGTGATGATTGGGGAAGGAGAAATCAGCAATGGAAAGATCAGAGAGCAATACTTGGTGATGACCAAGTCAAGTGAATGGCCCTCTTGATGAGTGGGAGAGTTTTATCAGGGTTGTAAGTCAAGTGAAGAGGTGAAGGTGAGGAATGGTGTAGCTAAGGAGTCAAATGGATCAAATCTTGCATGGTCAAAAATAGATCTGCAACAAGGGTCCCTGATTTCGAAACAATATACTTCAAAAAATTAAGGGAATTAATTAAAGTGAACTGGACAAAAGAACTGAAGGATCTGAATGTGGAGGAGGCTTGGAACTAATTCATCAATATTGCATAAATTATCTGAAGCCTGCCATCCAAGCAAAGGAAGACATTTGCAGGGCAGGGATGCAGACTATTGGGTAAAATACAACGTGGTTTTACAAAAGGTAGATCATGCTGAAGGGTGAACTGACAGGGATACTTAGAGACTAAGAACAAGAATTTTTGCTCTTAGCTGTGAATTTATCAGTTGGAAGAGACAGAGGAGATGAAAGACCTGGATGTATTTGTTGATCACAGGATGACTATGAGTAGCCAATGTGATGTGGCTGTGAAAAAGGCTAATACAGTCCTAGAATGTATCAGGCAAGGTGTTTCCAGTATAGATAGAGAGTTGTTAGTCTCTTTATACAAGGTGCTGGTGAGACCTCATCTGGAATACTGTGTGTAATTCTGGTCTCCCATGTCTAAGAATGATGAATTTAAATTAAAACAGGTGCAAAGAAGGGCAACTAGAATGATTAGAGGAATGGAAACCACCTTATGAGAGGGGACTCAAAGAGCAAGGCTTGTTTAGGCTAACCAAAAGAAGGCTATGGGGAGGTATGACTCTACTCTTTAAATAAATAAGGGGGACGGAGAGGCATTATTTAAGTTCAACGCCAGTGTGGACACCAGAGCAAATGGATATAAAGTGGTCATCAACAAGTTTAGGCTTGAAATTAGACAAAAGTTTCTAACCATAAGAGGAGTGAAATTCTGGAACAGCCTCCCAAGGAGCGCAATGGCTTCAGGATTCATCTTGATGAGTTTATGAAGATGATGATGATAGGATGAGACCGCCTGCAATGACATGTTGTTGATCTGTGACTGCTAGCAGCAAATATCTTCAATGACTAGTGTGGGACGCTAGATGGAGAGAGCTCTATGTTACTACAGGAAATTCTTTCCCATGTGTCTGGTTGGTGGCCTTGTCCATGTGCTCAAGGTCAAAACTGTTCACCGTGTTTAGAGTCAGGAAATGGAATTTTCCCCCAAGTTAGATTGGCAGAGATCCTTGCGGGTTTTGCCTTCCTCTGCGGCATGGGTAATGGTCTATAAATCATGATTTGAGGAGGACTTCAATAACTGAGCCAGAGATTATGGGTCTGTTACAGGAGTGGGTGGGTGAGGCTCTGTGGCCTGCAGTGTTCAGGAGGTTAAGACTAGATGATCATGATGGTCCTTTTAGGCCTTAAGGTCTGTGTCTAATGGTTGAACAATATGTGAGGAAAAACCAGAAATGTTGGAAGAAATGAGAACACACCTTAATAAACCTTCGTCAATAAATTGCTAGTAGACAGATTATGAATATTAAAATGGGTTGAAACCTCAGGGTAAGATTGGACTTCTCTTGCTACAGACAGCTGTTTATAGTAATATATATTTTCAGTGTTCAGAAGACGATGCTGTTTTCTTTTAAATGAGGACCTAATCCATTGTAACGCTAATTTTTGCCACCAACAGCTTAGACAGTTGCAATTGACTTCCTGGTGAAGAGCATAACAACAACATAGAAGCTGCAGCTGATGCAGTTCAGTGGCAAATTTCTTAAGCAACAAGGGTTATCATGAAGGGTTGCACGTGTGATCCAAGGATTTCAAGACTCTCCATTAATTTCCAATTCCAAAGGGGTAGCTGTGTTAGTCTATTGTAGAAAGACAACAGAGTCCTGTGGCACTTTTAAAAGTGCCACAGGACTCTGTTGTCTATCTACAATAGACTAACATGGCTACCCCTTTGGAATTTGAGTACATGGAGGGCACTAAATACAGCTGTTTGAAGTGGAAATCCATCAACTTCATGAAACAACTTGCACAGATCCAGATAGACATCATCTTCCTTTCCAAATGCAAGCAATTGGACATTTACCTAATAGACTGAAGGTAAAGAATCCATTACAATCGACATATTACACAGACTACAGTGAGAGATTGTACCATAAACTCTCTTAGAAATTAAGAAATCACCTTATCAGCATCTTGTACAGCAAACAGAAAAAAATTAGAAATGAAGTCTCCACACTGGATTCTCTTCTACAAAACCATCATCCGGCACATTCTTCCCTCTGGGTGGACTTCACAAAAAAGAGAAAATCCATCTACAACACACACTTTGCTTCCCTATAGAAGAAAAAAAGACAACAAACTGTCTAAGCTCCTATACACCACAAGGGATAACAACAGCACCTTTAACCCACCCAGCAACATTGTTAATCTTTCATGCTACAGACTTACTCCAGCAGAGGAATCTGTGCTGTCTTGGGGACTTTCTTTTTGCCCCACCACCCCCACACATTAATTTTCAGTACAAGTTTGATGTCCTGGTATCAATCTGTAGGTCTGTTAATGGGTTGGTATTAATTATCTCAGAGAATTTCCATCACCCACTGCACTGCACTGTGCCAGTACAGTTTAGGACAGTGGTTTTCAAACTTGGTTGAGAAAAATCATTTATGTCCACAACCCAACAATTATATGCATCCCAGTCTTTTGGCAGCGGAAGCAGGGGATGGCACGACTCAATAGCTGAGGGTCTGCCACCCAATCCTGGGTCCTAACCCATTGTTTGAAAACCACTGTTTTAGATACTCAAGAGAAGACACTCAGAGCTGCGCAAAATAGTCTCTTTATTAAGACTCCAATTATGAAACGTCTTGCGAGAGGACATCTGACTCAGCCTGAGCTTAACTGTGTACAGTTCAAAATGTAATGCCCATCTTTTCTATAAAGCCTTCTCCCCACCAGCTGAAAAGAGGGGGGAGGGCACCACCAAAAAAAAGTTGGATGGGGGGGTAGTAAGGAGCTGGAAACAGTTTTGGGGCTTTTGTTTCCTCTTGCATAACTTTATTATTTAGATTCAAGGTAAACACTTTCACTTTAAGTATAAAATTTTCAGACTAATTGTTAGGGTGCCTTAGAGAAAATCAGTATTATTAAAAAAAAAAAAAGGGGGAAACAAAAAGAAATATTAGTTCACCTCCTAAAAAGTGTTGTTTTTTCTCCTATGGTTTTCTCACAGAAATGCTTTTTGGTGTCTAAGAAACCTGTCTGTTAATTCTGCTTTTACTCATCTTCCTGGACTGAGTTATTTCTGAACATGCTGTTAGGAAAATCTTGCTTTTTCCTTTACATCAACCATCAGTCCATTCCAAACGGGGACCTTCTATGTATCAAAGCTTTGCACTACAAATGAAAGGGGTGGACCATTTATGCACAGTACTCTCACCCCATATCAGAAAAACAGGGTCATCCATAGATGTGTTTAGAAAAGCTTCAGCAAGAAACTGTTCAAAAACAAGGACCCAAAAATAATTTCATAGCAACAGGCTGTGGAAAAATACCGTAGCCTAAGAAAGCAAGAAGCTATTGTGAAGGCGATTTTGCACAAATGACAGTAATTAATAAATGTACCTCTGAAGCCAAACTAAATTACATGTGTAAAAATAATGGGGAAAAACTACTTAGTAAATATTATTCTTTCATTATTTTTTGTGACCGTTACACTAACTGCGAAAAGCATAATTGCTGAAGGTTATAGTCTCTTTGTGCGCACAATGCAGTTTTGCAAGATCAGAAAGCATTCCTGTTACCTCCCTTCCCTTCAAAAGATATCGGAACATTATTTTTATTTTGTTTTAAAAAAGTGAAGGAAACCTTTTCCTTTAAAAGGATAATCAACAGATCCTCATCTCTAGAAATAAAAATGTATTTGTATCCTGGCTGTTCAGAATTATATGAAGCACAGTACAACCTTCAGAATAACTGCTGAAAATGGTATTGTGGAGTTCAATAGTTATCACCTCTGTGTGACTTCCAGATCAATTGTTTTAAACAAGCAAGATATTTTCCCTAGCTTGCAACTTCTGTGATCAGAATTAACCAGCTTCCCTCTTCATACACATCACCACCAGTGACAGATTGTGCAGCCGAACTATCTCTACTTAACTCCTGTGCAAACACATCTTTCCATTAAGCACTTAGTCACACCTTCACAACTAATGAGGTTGCCCAGGAATAACTGATGATATCATCTGGTTTACAGACTCTTTAATAGTGGCGACCCTGTTGAAAGAAGCTCTCGGCTTGACTTTCAGATTTCAAGGCAGAACATCTTTTTAATGGAATTCCATGGTAGAACTGCTTTCAAAATTCCTACCCATTTATTGGGCGTATATTTTAGCCAGGCTATTTGTGGCAGACAAATTATAGAGGCAAAAGCCTAAAGTTTTCTGTACCCAGGGTTGCTCCTGTGATTTCCATCTTCTGTAACTACTTCATAAGAGTGTTTAACTTTAGATAACTTGACAAATACTGCATTGCTGTGAGTGGACCTGCCGGCACCAAGAAATTGGTTAGCCCCTAGAGCAGGGGTCGGCAACCCAAAAGATAAGAGCCATTTTTAAAAATTCCTTCAATAAGCAAGTGTTTTGAGAGCTGCAATGGGTAGCCTCCTGGTTAAGAAACTGAATAATAGAACAGATATGCATATTGATTTTTAACAACAAAAAATGATGTTTAATGATGATAATAAACAATTTACATATAAACATTTTAACGGTGGAAGGAAAGGAAGAAGGAAGAGAAAGAGAAAGGAAGGAAGGGAGAAAGGAAGGAAGGAAGGGAGAAAGGAAGGAAGAGAAGGAAAAAAGACAAAGAAAGAAAGGAAGAAGGAAGGCAGAGAAGGAAAGGAAGGAAAGAAAGAAAAAAGAAATAAGGAAGGGAGAAAGGAAGGAAGAGAGAAAAAAGAAGGAAGGAAGAGAGAAAAAAGAAGGAAGAGAAGGAAAGAGAAAAGAGGGAAAGGAGAAAGAAGGAAAAGAGAAAGGAAGCAAAGAGAGAAGGAAGGAAGGAAGAGAAAGCAGGAAAAAAAAGGAAGGAAGCAGAGAGAGAAGAACGAAGGAAGAGAAAGAAGGAAGAAAAGGAAGGAAGAAAAGAGAGAAGAAAGAAAAAGGAAGAAGAAAAAGAAGAAAGAAAGCCACAGGATGGCCCCGGAGCCCAGCTGCAGAAAGAAAGCAAGAAAGCAAGCAAGCAAGCAAGCCACAGGACAGCCCCAGCTCGGGGGATGGCGGGGGCTGCTGGGTGTCCCTCTAAGCTGCGCGGCCGCATACCCATGCAACTTACAGGGAACATAGCGTGGGGGTGCGGGTCGGGCTGGAGAAGGGAAGAGACCGGCTCGGGCTGGAGAAGGAGAGAGGCACAGGTCGGGCTGGAGAAGGGAAGAGACCGGCTCGGGCTGGAGAAGGGAAGAGACCGGCTCGGGCTGGAGAAGGGAAGAGACCGGCTCAGGCTGGAGAAGGGAAGAGGCGCGGATCGGGCTAGAGGAGAGGCGTGGGTCAGGCTGGAGAAGGGAAGAGGCGCGGGGAGAGGCTTGACTCAGAGCGAAGGTGGCCTGGGAGTCGTGGCCAGAACTCCAGAGCTACTTCACACCTGGCTCCCTGGAGGGGATTGCCAGGGAGCCACAAGGGGGGAGACAAAGAGCCGCATGCGGCTCCGGAGCCGCGGGTTGCCGACCCCTGCCCTAGAGCATCTCAAAATAAACATCAAGCAACAGTTCAACTGCTGGTAGCATTTTAGCCAAATACAATGGCCAAGATTATTTTATAATGGGTACCTAAAATTAGGCTCCTAAAATTTTTAATTAGGTGCCTGTAGCTTGGCCTATCGGTATAGTTATATCACTCAGGGGTTTGGAAAATCCAAACTCAAGCAGTGCAGTTAGTCCAACCTAACCATAGGTGTAGCCAGTCTCTGCCTGACATCATGGATCCTGAACTGCTGACCAGTGTGATGCTGAGTGTTGTGAATACAAGACAGCTGGTCTCGCAGTACTTCGTGAGCTGTAGAACAGAGAGTGAATTGGTGAGGTCTGCCTCTGAAGCAGATAATTCAAGATTGCTGCTGGCATTCACGGTACAGCTGCACGTACTGAACCATTGGTACTGGGCTCGGGAAACAAGCACTGAGGGGTGGAACCACAAGTGTGATGGCAGAGCTTTCAGATGTGCACATTCCCCTTCCTGGAACTGTGTGCAGAGCCGTCCCCTGCCCAGTGGCGCAAGGACACCTGAACGAGAGCTGCCCTCAGAGTGGAAAAGCGAGTGGCAATCACTGTGTTGGAAGCTGGCAATTCTAGGCTGCTACCAATCAGTCACGAATCAGTTTGGGGTTGGAGGTTGTGGTGATGCAAGCATGCAGGGCCATTAATTTCCTTCAGCAAAGCACTGTGACTCTGATAATATGCAGGAAATAATTGATAGCTTTGAGGCAATAGGCTTCCTGAACTCTGGGGTGAGATATGGAATGCATATCTCAATTCTGGCCCCAGATCACCTTGTGATACATCAACCAAAAGAGTTACCTCTCGATAGTCTTGCAGGCCCTTGGATCTCGGGGCTGTTACACTAAGATCAGTGTGGGGTGGTCGGGGAAGGTGCATGTTTCATCTTTTGGAGCACTGAACTGTACAGAACACAGCAAGCAGGGACTTTCTTTCGGGACTGAAAAATTCAAATGGGAGCTATGTAAATACCCATAGTGGTCCTGGGAGAGACCCCCTGCGCTTTGCTCCCGTGGCTCAGAATGCCTTACAGCAGGCACCTAGGTAGAGCGCTTCAAGGGCAGGTTCAGCAGGTGCTGAATGACAACTGAATGTGCCTTTGGCCAATTTTAAAGGTTGCTGGCGACTGGTCAGACCTCAGTGAGGATAGTATTTCGATGGTCACTGCAGCTCGCTGTATTCTGCATATTTGTGAAGCAAAAGGGGAAACATTTCCTCAGGGTGGAGCTGAGTTTGAGCAGCCAGAGCAGTTAGAGGGGCACAGCAGGTGGCTGAATGAATGAGGGAGGCTTTGAAGGCCGTGTCATTTGCCAGTCATGCCCAGTAATGTGTTTTTATGTGATGAACTCATGGCCAGGCAGCGTTTCCTGATTGCCTTAAATGTCCCCTGTAGTGCTCGTTTCCTGAGTGTTAATTGCACAGAGCAAATAAATATTCCTGCCTGTGGCCACTGGGTTGGAATGGTAGCAATGACCGCCATGTATGACGCCTGTAGACTCATTTTATTTTAAAGACTCCTGTTTAATAACAGGATAAAACACGAACTTTGATCCAACAGGGGACATGACATTGAGGCACAGTCTCTCGGTTAGGGCTGTCACAGCTGTGTGCAACTCCAGCCTTCATTGTGAAACCAGTCGCTAGCCATGGAGCGCATGGGGTTTTGTGAGGGACAGGGAATACGTGAGGAATGCAGTGGAGGAGTCTGGGCAACAGAGTTCAGAGAAGTCAGGATGGCATTGTGGAGCACTTCCTGAAGGCCCGTTAGGGCAACATAACGAAGTGCAGGGTCTACACTGATGCCTTGTCTCATAGACTCTAAGGTCAGAAGGGACCAGTATGATCATCTAGTCTGACCTCCTGCACAATGCAGGCCTCAAAACCTCCCGCACCCACTCCAGCAATATGCCACCAACCTATGACTGAGTTATTTACCTCCTTAAATCATGATGTAAGGACTTTAAGATACAGAGTCTTGCAAAAAGCCTCTTGTTGATGTGGTTTTATTATGCTGGTGTAGCAGGGGAGTTCGATCGGTGGGAGGAGCATTCAGTGCGTACGCAGGCTAACTTGGCGACAAACCTGTGTATTATAGACAAGGCCTTTTGTGTTGTGTCGCCCCTTCCATACAATATATATATATTACCTGCCTGGCTCTGAGATTGGGTGACCATACTTCCCACAGGGAAAATAGGACACCGCCTGGGGTAGGCCTGTGCCCTCCCTTCCCCCTGAGCACACGACTGGCCCATGCCCTCCCTGCTGCCTGCCCATGAAGGGCTGGCTTGAGCTGCTCTCCCTCATCCCCTTCCTCCTGCACGCACGCACGCACACATATATTCTTCCATTCCCTGTTAGGGCTTGTACCCCACTTTTTTGGGAAAACCGAGCATTTCTCCAGTTTGTTCATGCTAAATGACGGTCAATTGGCAAGAGCAAATAGGACAAATTCCTGATTTTGGCTTTAAAAAAAAATAAAAATCAGGACAGCTGGGACAGTGCTTTAAAAGGCGATTCTCCTTGCCAAAACAGGATGTATGGTCACCCTATATGTGGGCCAGAGTTGTGTGTTGAGTGGGCTGCAGGTTGAAAATCGCTGCTATAGGGTTATGCTGCCATATTTATGGTCATTGAGCTATGCTGGTATAGTCTCCATAATTTAAACATGTTCTTAGATTATCCTTAAATGGACTTTTGTGAAGAGACTTCTCTGTCTTGTATCATTCATTCCCTGTATGGGAGTGATCTGCCAACTCTATAGGTCTTCCCCATAGTGAAACTCTTAACCTATGACTTATACTCTCCAGCATTTATTTTGCTCCCATTCTGAAAGTTCCCCATCTTCAAGCATCTGAAGTAGGATTTTCTCCCAGGAAAGCTCATGCGATAAATAAATTTGTTAGTCTTTAAAAGTGCCACAGGACTCCTTCCTTATTTGTTTTGCTGAACTAGACAAACTTGGCTATCCCTTTGGATCCTAACCTATGGAGAAATCTCCACCTGATTGCTGCCCTACCCTGCTCACCTGCATACTAGGAAAAGGAAAAGTGTAGTCTGACAAAATTGCTGATGGTGTGATTCCTCAGAAGTTTAGCCTCTAGTGCACTTCCATCTTCGTCACTGGCTGGAAGCACTTACTGTGCTGCAGCTGGCTGTGGTGAGGTGTTGGTCTGCCAGCTCTGCAGTTTCTACTGTGGTTCATAGTGCTTACCCACTTGTCTCTCCTCCTTTAAGGAGGCTTTGCACCTCCCCCAGTTCCTCTTCCTGCCTTTCCTTTTCTCCTATTTCTCTCTGTATTTCTCTTCCCAGCTTTAAGCAACTTTCTATAAATATATTTAAATGTGTGCACACTTTGTTTGGAAGCATAATTACTGTTTCTTGCTTTGAGGATGTGGGCAAGTACAGTGGTGTCAATGGTCTTGATGTGCGTTTCTGCCCTAGGCAGTAAGACTGGTCTGTGTATGTACAGAACTGAGTGGTGTATCATAATTATAAACAAAGGAAACATGATATAAGCAAGAGTGCAAAATTATGTTTGCCTAAATTTTTCAGTGGAGTTTACTAAGCTGACACTTCTGGTCATTTTTCTAAAGAAGACCATCTGAGACATCAAAAACCATCACCATTCCCACTTTGCCAGGCAACACACCAAAGCCATGTTTACTTAGTAAATGCTTGCTTAAAAGAAAGCTGGAATGTAATACAAGAATATGTACATGTTAATGGGCCTTGTGCAGCGGCAGGAAACTACCATGTGCAGAAGGCAGGTGACAGACTGCTTATGCCGCAGTGCTGAAATAACAGACAAGGGAAGAAAATACCTACCTTAGGGTTTTATTCTGTTGCCAGTCATATTAGTAGCAGAGTTTCTTCAACATAAAATCAGAAACAGGAACATCCTAGTGGACTTGATGGATTCTCTGGCTCTTTTCCCTTTTCAGAGTATAAACTAGATCTGGTTGGGAATTTTCCATTGGAAATGATACTGACAAAAATCTCACATTCTGTGAAATGAAAATTTTTCCATGGAAAAAAATTCAACTTTGCCAGAAATTCTTAATTTTTACATGGGAAAATCAATCCCAGCTTGGAGCCGCTCCTGCTCCATGGCATCCTGGGCTTCCAGATTTACTGGTGGGGCTGTCTCCACGCTGGTACTTCCAGGCCTTCCTGACTGGTGGGGCTCTCCCTTAGGAATACTGCTTTGGAGCTGGAACTT
The DNA here is from genome assembly GCA_007922175.1 of Pelusios castaneus. Classification (NCBI taxonomy): domain Eukaryota; kingdom Metazoa; phylum Chordata; order Testudines; family Pelomedusidae; genus Pelusios; species Pelusios castaneus. Next base: position 2,029,296 of record ML685863.1, on the reverse strand, counting down.
CTAGGGTTTGCTGGGTTGGTTAGTGGAAAGGGCCCTGGGAAGGTTGAAGAGCCTTGGAAAAGTTTTTAACAGATCCAAATGAAATGTGAAATTTTAGAATGTGTATTTCATAGGAATTTTCAGTGGGACTGTTTCAAAAGTGAATACATTTTTATTTTTAATATTTTCTGTGGAATTCCAGGTTCTGCTATTTCTGGTTGGGAATCTTTGGGGATTTTTCGTTTGTTTTTTGCTTAATTGGTTAGTTTCTTTTCTTTATCATTAGTGTTTTGGGTTTGATATTGTTTGGTTCGGATAGAGGTATCAGTGTTGTTAAGAGTCATTCTTGCTATGTTGGAAAGTCTTTTTCAAAGAGGAAAGTTTAGCAGCATTTCCTAAAAACGCTCAGCCTCTGGATTCCTGTAATATTTCTCTGGAAGTTAGTTCCATAGTTGGATCCTCTCAACTGGGAATGCTTTGGCTCCAGAACTCTTATCCTGGTCTTTCTGATCTGTATTGTCCCCAGAAAGCTCACCTGTCACGGTGGGCCATAGATTGAAGTTTGGACTTACTGTAGTTGAAGGTTGATTTATTGATTGTCCTGAAGTTTAGGACCAAAACATTAAACTGGTCTCTGAAACTGACCGGGAGTCAGTAAAGGGCCTTGAGAACAGGCCTGATTTGTTCCTGGCAATCTCTAGACCCTTAAGGAGGCAGACTGCCATATTCTAAGTCATTTGTAAATGGGGATCCCTAGCCAAGTGATAAAATTAGAACTTTCATGTTAATAATCTTACAAATTCAAGACTCAGGCTAAGAATCTTTTCAAATACTTATTTTTGTTTCTTTTTGTATTTCCTTTCAGAGCTTTTTCTTATGGGAACATCAAAGGGGTATCTGGGGAGGCAGAGGAGGGTAAGGAGTCTCACAAATTTTCACCTCTCCATGCCTCATTTAAAGTCTTGCAGTACTACTTGCATGCCCTCGCTGGGAGCTGTTTAGATGGCACACTTCCTAAGATTTGGAGAGTGGAAATGCTAGTTGTGTATCTCAAGATAACTGAAGTTATAGAGAGACAATAATAATACCAAAGTATATAAGGTAGCCAAGGAGTAGGAAGAAATGTTTAACATGCCTTAATTTTTGTTAGTTCTGAGCTATGGTAAGAAAGCCAAAACAATAAAAGTTTGTTAAAAAAATCATTAAACTTGTGCTTTATAACCCTTTAAATTTAAAGAGTTCCTCTGTAAAGATTTTTGAAGTAATGTCTGGGATGTAATCATGTGTCTGCCTCGTTGGTGCTTTCTGACTTTCAGGGAGCTACTTTTACACTTGCTCTGAAGAAAAGAAACCAGCTTGATAATTAGCTGAAAGCTAGTCTGAAGCAGCACAAGTAGTGACTGTGTATGTCACCACCACTACTTCTTTTTGGCCTACATTAAACTACTTTAAAGTCTGTCTAGTTCTTACAGAACCAAGACAAGCTGAAGAAATCACCATCACATTTGGCCTTCAGTAATATTCTAACTGGTGTTTTCAGTGAGTGGCATTTACCCAAAGGACTTTTCATTTTATGATATGTAGGCCAATGTTTACATGGCTGGAAAATGATTATAGTATTTTTATATGGAATCCATAGATAAAGAAGATATTTGATCTATCTTGTAGATTATAATTATTTTTGATACATAAATTGAATTCTGGGCAAGCAACTTCCAGATTTTTATGGAATTGTATATAATTTTGTAACTTTCCAATACTTGTAAATAAGCATAGCTTAAAGTAGAACAGTGGCTATTCCAGGCCTCGACAAATCTAGATTTCTGGTCACCATGGCAACCAGTTTCAGTAGCCTGTCCCCTAGCTCTACTGCAGAAATGTAATGGAGGAGCGCCCTCTGGTGACCAAAAGTAAAATTACTGGTGCCTAGCTGTGAGCCAGTTTTGTCCATTCCTGTCCTATTCCCTAGAGCTTAGCACTGGTGCTGGTAACAGGAGCCTTTGAGTAACTTCCAGGCTCAAGCTGTGGCCTTGTCAGCGCTAACCTTGTTCGGCCTAAAATGTCCTGTCATTGACACTACTGGGACATCTCTGCTGCTGGTAGCCACTGGCGGTTTTTGACATAGAGATGACAGAGTAGTTAAACACTGTTAAACTGGTGCTTTGGCTGTTCCAGAGCATCCACAATTGCTACCATCAGTGGAGCTACACCAGTGATAGCAGTGATGAGAAGTGGAAAAAAAGTCTAGTGGAGGCACAGCGTGCACCAGTGAAGGAAGGGGACAGGGAACTTCAGCAGCTATTTTTTCCCTCCCTGCCATCCATAGTAGCTGCAGAGATGGTAACCTCCATTGCAGAGAAAAAGAGGCAGGAGTTCTGCACAGTTTAAAAAGATACTTACAGGTGTTGGTTCAGATCAGCAGGGGAAGAGGAGCTCACCGCCAAAAGGAGCTTCAGTGGCTTTGTGGCAGTGGGGGACTCCTCTTCTGCTGGATACCTACGGATGCCCGAGTTTTTGAGCTGGCCCCTAGGTGTCTGGCAGATTTGTCAAGGCCTGCCTTAACTGTACCTGTGAAACCAGTTTAACTGGACTTCACATTTCTCTGTGTGGCAGAGCATCCTAGCTGAGAGTGTATGTTCATGTGTTCCTGGTGTCATTCTTTGCACATATCTTCTTGGAACATTATTTCCTACTGAGCTCCTAGGGGGATGGTTGCCTGATTTTTTCCTAAGTGGACTAATACAGACATGATTAGTCCGTGTGCTTGGTATGTATGCTCAAACTGAATTGACCTGTCGCTACGTTGGATGGACACATCTCAACTGTGCATTAGAGCTGGGTCCGATAAGCGATAAAGTAGTATTGTGTGTGGATTACACTGTGGTGTCTTGGAGAACTGAAGATGGTAGGCATTGCTATCTTGTACAGTGAAACCCCGTTTTTCCAATCGAATTGGGACTGGTGCCAGATCGGATCATCAAAAATCCAGATAATCCGAAGAATGGGCAAGGGGGGCGGGCTTGCGCTGCTAGCCCGAGTTCAGTTAATACAGAGAAGCAGATAATGGAGCGGCTTGGATAAAATGGGATTCTGCTGTACCCTTTTTTTGAGAGGGAGACACAGACTTGGGTACTGCCTGCTAAACTTGTGGTCTAGCAAGACATAATGGCAGTAGGATATTAATCTCTGCAGGTAGTATGGGATAAGAACTGGCTGATCTGATATGGCTACAATACTTGTGGCTTCCTACACTGGTTCAGTTGGACCCAAATTTACACCCACTTGGTACAATGAATGCTTTCAAAATGCCAGGCATAGATGATGTGTTTGTGTGGATTCAATGTGTACAGGGATTCAAGTCTAAAGTGCCTCAAATGGTTGGTTGAAATACTTCCTGAGTAGTGCAGATGAAGACCTCAAAGGCTTGAACATTTTAAAAAGCTATTTTTCTGCCAATTTTTGTCTTCACCTAGCACCATTTTTCTCTGATTTTAGTGAAGCAGAAACTGGCTCATTTACTCACCTGTCTGTGCACCATTGTGGAAGTGAACATGGTCCACTAGTAGAATAATATTTTTGTTAACTACTCCCTGCAGACCGAGGAGCTCGGATGTTTTGAGTGTCATATTAAAATGTGATTTTAAAAAAATACATTGAGCGAGAGATCTTTCCATAGTTAAGATAGCAACCAGATTCCAGTAGAAGTCTAATTTTTAGCTTATTTTTAACTTCAGCTGGCAAAATTTGTTTGGCCTGAAAATTGCCAGCTTCACTTTGTAGAAAAATTCAGCTTTACCTTTGAAGTTTGAAGAATTCAGTGTAACTGTTCACATACAGGTCATTTAAAATAATACCTTGCTTTGAAATTTTGACTTGCCAAACAATATTTAACTCAAAAAAGGCATTTGTTCTAATGCAGACTTCAAGCAGAGAAAAATTGGCTCTTTAATAATTGCCTATTTGTTGAGACAGTTTAAAAAAAAGCAAACCAAATACCCTTATGCTCTGCCTGCTAACTTGAAATTAACCATTTTAAAACTGCAAATTCCAAAGGGGTAGCCGTGTTAATCTATTGTAGAAAGACAACAGAGTCCTGTGGCACTTTTAAAGACTAGCAGATTTATTTATCGCATGAGCTTTCATGGGATTTTCTCCCACGAAAGCTCATGCGATAAATAAATCTGTTGCCCATCTTCAAAGCGTCTGACGAAGTGGGATTTTCTCCCATGAAAGCTCATGCGATAAATAAATCTGTTAGTCTTTAAAAGTGCCACAGGACTCCATTTTAAAACTGGTTAGCAGAGGTCTACAAAAAGTCAGAGAAGGTGTGAAGTAAGGGTTCCAAGGTAGGCTGTGCAATCCCCATCACTGGAGGTTTTAAGAACAGGTTAAACAAAGAACCGTCTTGGATTGTCCAGGTTTACTTGATCCTCCATCAGCACAGGGGCTGGACTTCATGACTTGTCAAGGTTCCTTCCAGCCCTAGATTTTTATGATTCTGTAAGATGAGAAAATCTAGGATAGTTGGCAGTCTTTCTGGTGAGGGTTGTGTGAGTGGGAAGGAATAGTACCAGGTAATAGCACTCTTGAGCTGTTTAACGTGATACGATTTGAATAAAAATAATTGTTGTCATAATGGTGACAAACACTTATTATCTTCTCCTGCTACACCAAGAGGTCTAAGTTAACTGCTTCTTGCTATATCAGTCTTATGTGAATGTTTCTATTATCACGTGCGGTCTTTGCTGTGAATTCAGATGTGATCAGTAAAACAAGGAGTCCACTTTTACCCACAAAGCTCATGTGAAAAATAAATGTTAGTCTTTAAACAAGGAGTCCTGTGGCACTTTTAATGTGATCATTGTTTCTAACTGTTTTCCTTCAATAACCCAATTGGTATGGGAGGTTTTAAATGTCCAGGATGGTGGTGGTTTGTTTTTTTTTCTTTCCCCGTTTTAGATACTCCTTGGCGACTGTGTTCTTAGCGCTGCAATCTGTGCTCTTTGAAACATAGTGCTACTTCACATTTGGGTCAACTGTAAATTCTCTTTGAGTCTTTCATCATGGACTAATAAAAATGTCATCTAACTCTCTAGCGGGAGCATAGCTGTGTTTATTAAGATTGTAATCTTTTGAGCTGCCTTTCAAGATTGAAAACTTAAATGGTTTCTTGTTTAACTCAGACAGAGGATTGTAGTCGTGCGTTTTTGGATTACTGCTAATGTAGGGAAGTTTGTATCTGTACGGATTATTGTGGTAGTAGTGAAAATAAATTCAACTGCTTTAAAATATTTATTTTAAAAAAGGTACGATTGCTAAATAACGGTGTATAAAACATTAGGACTTAAAAGCAATGAGAAACAGTGGTTATGGACCTTGTGAATCTTAAACTGCCCACATAACAAACACATTTTAAGGAAGTGCATTTTTCATTGTGACTCAGCCTTAACTCTGGCCAATGGGTTTTTGTATTTTGGTTTCATTTCAGTAACTTATTTTTCTTTCAAAGGACACTGTTCAGCAGGAAATACTAGTAGGGACCTAGATCATTCAAGATCAGACCAGTAATCCATCAGTCTAGTAGCCTGCTGCTGACAATGGCTGGGACCAGATGTTTAAAGCCCTGCAAATCCGCGGATATCCGCATTATATCCGCATCTGCGGATACAATGAGGATATCCGCAGACCATTTCTTGCAGATGCAGATCGGACGCAGATCCACATATTTTTATCTGTGCAGGGCTAAGGCCCTGCAAATACGTGGATATCCGTGGATACAACATGGATATCCGCGGACCATTTCTTGCAGATGCAGATTGGATGTGGATTGACATATTTGTATCTGCGCAGTCCATAGTGGGCAAGTTAAGGAATAACCTATGCAAAAGAGAAACTTCTTTCTAGCTCCCACTAGTTAGTGGTTGGCATATGCTTTTGAGCATCATTTTTAAAAAAAGAAGTCACCTGTTTAAAGGTGTTAATTTCTTACAATAACTGGATTTTGTCAATATTCATACATAAATATAAATATTCCTTTTTGATTCTTCCTGAATGCTTGGCTTTATTGATATTTGACAGCAATGAGTTTCACAGGTGCTTAATGCACTGTTGTATATAAAAGCACTTTCCTTTGTCATTAGTAATATTTTGACCAGTTGACAGAATTTTTGTTGCTCATAATTACTGAGAATAATGTATATTTAATTTGATAAAAGCTACATCTGCAACAAAAATGTATAGCAAAGCCATGAATACATACAGGATTGCATTTTAGCCAGGTATAGCTATACGCATTGACATATTTGATTCGAGAGTGACAAAATCTCATACTTCATGGTTTAATGCAATTTGTTTTGGAGGTTAGCGGGAGACTTTCATGAGGAGGCAGATTATCTCATATAGGCCTACTGGGGGGATTCGTGCACCTTCCTTTAAAACATCTGGTCCTTGTTAATGCTGAACACAGGATATTGGATCACAAGTGTGATCTGATATGGCTTTTTGTACATTCCTTTGATTTTAGTGGTATTGGAACAGTGTTGATTGCTCTATAGTTAAAATTGAAGTTAGCTTCCCATCTGTCATAAGCCAGAATTAAGACTCTCTTCCAAACTTTGCAAATGCATCATCTTTGCATTCAAAATAAGTGTCACTTAGAAAATTAGTTTGGTTTGAAAATTGTCTAAATTAGGTATTAATTTGAACTACTCTGTTAAACAGACGTAAGTGGCTTGAATTCGCCAGCATTCTTTTAAGTGACTATAAACTCAAGCAATAAGATGTATGGAAGTGACGACACCATGTGTTCCTTGCAGTTAGATAAGATTTCTTGGGTCATCTCTTCCATTTCTCCTGCCTATGCAGGTCCTTTTCCTAAGCAGAATGGTATAAAGATCACCGAAATGTAAGGTAGTATTATAGACTTGCTTTAGTTCATGAAACAGCTTTAAAATGCTGTCTTGTGGCAAATATAAAAACTATTTACAATAGGCTTCAAAAATACTTAACTGGTTATATTTAAAACAATGAAACTGATAACTAGAAAAATAGCTAAGTGGGATAGTATTGGTTGAAAACTACTTTCTTCAATTTACTCAAACAGAATAAAGTGTTATATGTAACTATGGGCCTATCACATTTGTGGCTGTGAAAATCGCTTTGTGGACCATGAAATCTGGTCTTTTGTGTGCTTTTACCTTGTAATATAATAAAAAGGACACACAAGTTCACAGCATTTCTCAGTCTGGGGGGGCCTGACCCAAATGTGAGTCGTAAGCCTATTGTAGGGAGGCCGTGGTATTTCCCTTCTGCTCTGCCTTCCAAGTTGGGTGCAGTCACGCAGAGGTAAGGGTGACAATACTAAACCATGCCACGTTTCTGCACTGCTATGGGTGGCAGGGCCGCTGGCTGAGCTGGGATCTCAACCAGCAGCTGTCCCTCTTCAGCTGCCCAGTTCTGAAGGCAACACAGAAGCAGAGATGAAAATGCTGCAACTCCGCTACAGTAGGCTTGTGACCTCCTTTTGTATGAGGACCCCAGTTTGAGAAACGCTGTGGAGAAATCACACATTTTTCACAGGTTGGTCACAGCATAAATTACAAATTTCATGGATGTGTTGAGTGCTATTTATGCTGTGACCATCCTGTGAAAGATGTGTGATTTCTTCACATTTTAAGTAAATCCCTTCATATAATCTGTGATTGCTCGTTAGCTATTATGCATAATAATGCTATTTACCTTAATAGCAACCTAAAAGCCAGTGCCATTCTACTTATGACTGTAAATGTAATGTTAACATTGCTCAGGAAACACAGATGGTACTACTTAATAAGTAGTATGTCTAAATTAGACTACAATTTAAACTTTGAGGTCTGAAAAATTAATTACAAAAGTAATTTATGTATACTGCTGGTAACACAGCACACTGAAGCTAACTAAATAGCTGTATTTATTGCATATTTGTTTTAATTTTCTAATTTTCACCTCTCTTCAAAGACAGATTAAGAAACCAATTAAATAAATCTGTAGTAGGTTCTCGTCTAGGTTTTCTGTATAGAGTGGTACATTTTTAGGCGCAATGGTAGGGAGAAGAAAGTTGGCCATTGCCTGAAATTTGAGGTTTGGCTAGAGAAGACAGCAAGCCGCCTTGTTTTCATATGAAAACCTTTTGCTTTTGTCTTTCCTTCTGCAGGGTTACACGTCTTTTTGGAATGATTGTATTTCCTCTGGATTGCGGGGCTGTATGTTAATTGAATTGGCATTAAGAGGACGCCTTCAACTGGAGTCGTGTGGAATGAGGCGCAAAAGTCTGTTAACCAGAAAGGTAAGAGGAAAAGGCAAACAAAACCTCTTATTTTTCTGTAGTGTTCTAAACAATAGACGAGGTGTAAATTACAATTTGAAGAATAAAAAAATCTCATTTTCTGTATTCAGTTACCCAGTCATGATCAAGGTTCCATTATGCTAAGAGCTGTATGGTATATTGATTATGCTGTGTGTACATACTTCAGCACCGTCCCTACCCTGAAAAACTTGTAAAAGCAGTTAATGAATTGATGTTCATAACATCAAAAAATTAAGTATCTGGGTCCCAAGTTAGTAAAATACTAAGAATGTGCCTAATTTAGCACATGATCAGCCTCACTGAAGTCAATGGGACTATTCATGTACTCTGAATTAGAAATGTGCCTTGGAGAATCAGGGCCCTGGTTAGGCTAAAAATCTGAGTTAATCTTTAATTCATCACTATTGCACGTGGCTACTGCAGGTTTTATTTTAAAGTCACCTTATGGTGATTCCTACGGTACTTAAGGGTATTAATCATAGCAGTGTTAATGGATATTTATAAAATGAAATTATTAGAAAAATGGTTAAATGTTACCTTTTTACCACAAAATAATTTTACTTTTGTGGGCAAACTGCCCTGTCTATGTTATCTTTTGCTCAACTTTTTAAAGCAGTTTGAAAACTTTCCAAGCCTCCTGCCAACCTCCTCTCCTTCAGCAGAATTGGACCTCTGTTCAGGCAGACAGATGTAGCTACTGTTAAATCTAATCCAGCTGTATTCAGCATTGATTAGTTAACACAGAATCTCCCCCTGTCCCTCACAAAAGCCTCATGCGATCTCTTTGGTTTGTCAAACATTCAGGAATGTTCCATAAAGGCTATATTTATTCTGTATGATCCTCATACCATTACTGTGTTTCTTCCTAGAATTTTGTAAACTCTGCTTTTAATGAAAGTCTAAAAGATGTATTATATGAAATGAATTTGTGCATCAGTGGAATCAAGGACAAAAACCAAATTGCTATCTTGCATTTTATTTTGTGTATTTTTTTTAATAAATGAGTACTTGGAGTTAAAAGATGTTTGTCTAAGGTGCTTTGTTCTTCTGATGTTTATGTTGCCAATAAAAGAATACTTTTTTAGTCTCTAAATTCCCATCTTCCCATATATGAAAGATTTAACCTGAAATGGATGAAAAGATTATGCTGTGCTTAAGGAATAACAGAACTAAACCCCCTAAATGCTAGTATTTAAAATGTTCATTCTTTCACATCTCATACTCAAGGAGGCACTTCCAAGGTTGAAATCAGGAAGGCCAAAGCACAATTGGAGTTGCAGCTAGCAAGAGACATGAAGGGTAACAAGAAGGTTTTCTACAGGTATGTTAGCAACAAGTAGAAGGTCAGGGAAGGTTTGGGCTCCTCACTAGATTGGGGAAGCAGCCTAGTGGTAGATGACGAGGAAAAAGCTGAAGTACTCAGTGCCCTTTTTGCCTCTGTCTTCACAAAGTCAGCTCACAGAGTACTGCACTGGGTAGAACAGAATGGGGAGAAGGTGAGCAGCCCTCAGTGGTGAAAGAACGGGTTCAGAACTATTTAGAAAAGCTGGAGATGTGCAAATCCATGGGGCCAGATGTAGTACATCCAAGGGTGCTGAGGGAGTTGGTCATTGGCAAACTTTGAAAACTCCTGGTGATTAGGAGAGGTCCCAGGCATTTGGAAAAAGGCAAATATAGTACTCATCTTCAGAAAAGGGATGGAGAAAGATCCAGGGAACTATAGACCAGTCATCCAAACCTCAATCCCCAGAAAAATCATGGATCAGGTCCTCAAGGAATCTGCTTTGAAGCTCTTGGAAGAGAGGGAGGTGATCAGGAACAGTCAGTATGGATTCACCAAGGCAAGCCTTGCCTGACCAATCTGATCGCCTTCTGTGATGAGGTGACTGGCTGTATAGATGTGGGGTATGTGGTGGACATGATATATCTTGACTTTAGCAAATCTTTTGATATGGTCTCCCACAGTCATCAGCAAGTTGAAGTATGGATTGGATGAATGGATTATAAGGTGGATAGAAAGTTGGCTAGATCATTGGACTAAACTGTTAGTGATCAACAGATTGATGTCCAGTTAGTTGTTGGTGACAAGTAGAGTGTCCCAAGAATCTATCTTGGGGCTCTTTTTTTTTTTCAACATTTTCATTAATGATCTGGAGGATGGAGTAGATTGCACCTTCAGCAAGTTTGCAGATATCACTAAGCTGCTGGGAGTGGTAGATACCCTGTAGGACAGGGTCAAGAGTGACCTAGACATATTGGAGGATTGGACCAAAAGAAATCTGATGAGGTTCAACAAGGGCAAGTGCAGAGTCATGTACAGGGGAGGAAGACTCAGGGCTAACTGGCTAGGCAGCAGTTGTGTAGAAAAGGACCTGGGGGTTACAGTAGATAAGAGACTGGATATGAATCAACGGTGTGTTCTTATTGCCAAGAAGGCCAATGGCATATGGGGCTGCATTAGTAGGTGCATCGCCAGCAGATTGAGGGAAGTGATTATTTCCCTGTAATTGGCATTGGTGAGGCCACATTTGGAGTATTGTGTCCAGTTTTGGGCTCCCACTACAGGAAGGATGTTGACAAATTGGAGAGAGTCCAGCAGAGGGCAACAAAAATGATTATGTGGCTGAAGTACCTGATATGAGGAGAGGTTGAGGGAACTAGGTTTATTTAATCTGCAGAAGAGAAAAGTAAGGGGGATTCCAAAAAGGACTAAGTCAGGCTGTTCTCAGTGGTGGCAGATGACAGAAAAAGAAGCAATCTGAAGTTGCAGTGGGGGAGGTCTAGGTTGGATATTAGGAAAAACTTTCTCACTAGGAGGGTGGCAAAGCATTGGAATGGGTTACCTAGGGAGGTGGTGGAATCTCCATCTTGGAGGTTTTTGAAGCCCTGGTTGAGGTGATCTAATTGGGGTTGATCCTGCTTTGAACATGGGTCAGACTAGATGATCTGAGGTCCCTTCCAATCCTAGTCTTCTATGATTCTATGAAAATTCACTTTGGAACGCATACTCCACACACTTTTGCACTCCAGAGACCTACTTGTAAAAACAAACAAACAAATTAATAGAAAAATCACACATTCAGAGATGAAATAGTAAGGAAAAGTAAACACATACAAGTTACGCAGAAAATAAACACAAAGATGCTGCTTCAGGCTTCATACTTTTATGTAAGATAAATTCCCTTTTCTAATACCAGTTACCTATTGCCTCTGAACAGTTTGCCAGCATGCCCGAGCCCTAAGGAGGGATCCAACATTCACACACAGCCCCCCGCCTTCGAGCTGTCCCTGAGTTTGGGATAGCCTTCTCTTCAGACCTATTCTCTGTTAAGTGATTGGGCTTTTTCAGGTTTAAGGTTTTTTTCCTCTGACTGGAGGCTCATGGTGAGGGAACCTGCCTCTGGAGTTGGTAGTTGGGATTAACTGTAATGGGCCATCACTTGTCTTTTCATGGGTTATGACTTGTGTCTGACTTTATGTAAATATCTGACTTGGGAGGAGTGCCTCTGTTCTGTGAGTGTATTTGAAATTGTGATACAGGTTATGAGCATTGAATATTATGTACATAAATATATAGAAACACAGATGCAGTCTATATACGTATAATATCAAAGTCAGAACTTTACGTTGTTTCATAAAATCTTATTCAACATATTTGTATATTCAATAACGTATACAAACAGTTGATTCAATTGCTTACTCTTTGGGCTTCAAATTGCTCGTTCTCCCCTGGGTTTGGGGATAAGGGGTGTTTGGACCCTGATTGTCACAGCTGTCCAAGTTGAATATCCGTTAACTTCATTACCTTTCAAATCTAAAGTAATTTCCTGAACTAAGCAAACTAAAATAGTGTGATTCTCAGTGCAGAGGGAGGGAAGGGGAGGTTGTAGTATACACTTTAAATACTTTTATTTGCAATAAAAATTACTGATCTGTAGCTGTGGAAAATATATAATAGGTTATTATGGAAAATGTGTGATTCATGTTCTCTGCTTGTAGTAATCATGGCATGATGTGCTCCTAAAAAGTGTGCTTTTATCCACAAGCCTCTTCCATGTTGTATTGTTCCAGAGGGATAGCCGTGTTAGTCCGCATACAGCAAAAACAATGAGAGTCCTGTGGCACCTTAAAGACTAACACATTTCTTCGGGCATAAGCTTTCGTGGGCTCCAACCCACTTCGTCAGATGCAAATGTATTCTTAAAGAAATCTGTTAGTCTTTAAGGTGCCACAGGACTCTCGTTGTCCATGTTGTATAGTGATTCTTCTACATAATATGCTTAAAAAAAACCCAACAACCTATTTGAAAACAAAATGCAATTGGCAAATGTTAAGCAAGACTATAAAGCAGTCTTGAATGCTAAATTTGGAGATAGATAAAGCAGAACCTGGTATACCAGTGAATCAATTAGAGGAAGTTCTAAGAATGAAAACATAAAAGTAATTTATATATGTTTCACAGATCTTAATGATATAAACACTTGTAAAGTATGTAAAAACAAATGAAAACACTTGGTTTGATAGAACTAATCCAAACATTAATGAAAATAAACATTTTATACTATAGCAATATAGTATGGTGGGTTTTTTTAAACTTATTCCCTTGACGGGCACAGACCTTTCTTGTTTACTGTCTCCCTTTCCTTGTGTGCATTTCTGGGTAGGAGTACAGAGCTCATAAATACAGACCAGAAAAAACCATTGTGATCATCTAGTCTGACCACCTGCATAACACTGACCATAGGACCTCCTTGAATGAATTCCTGCCTCAAATTCAATAGCCGAGGGTGAACAAGAGCCCCACCTTTAGAAAAACATCCAGTTTTGCTTAAAACATTTTCAGTCATGGAGAATCCACTGCAATCCTTGGTATATTGTTCCAGTGCTTAATTAATGTCATTGTTAAAAATTTGCACTTTATTTCCAGTCTGAATTTGTCCAGGTTCAATATCCAGTTGTTTGAGCATGCTTTGTCTGCTAGACAGATGAGTCTTCTGTTATCAAATATCTGTTGATGGGCAACAGGCTGCAGAAAAAGGGCAAATTGTAGGACAAAATGCTCTATTTTGTGGCATAATGGAAAAATACCTGCCCTCAGGGACACAGAATTGTAGAGTCCATAGAGCTTTGATTGAGCAATTTACCTTTTTAAAAGCAGCTAGTTCAAGCTGGCATTGCTCCATCAGTTTATGTTCAGTTCACCTTTTTGAGAATGGAAGAGGTGGACAAATTGGAGACAGTCCAGAGAAGAGCAACAGAAGTGATAAAAAGTTTAGAAAACTTGGCTTATGAGGAAAGGTTTAAAAAATCTAGACATGTTTAGTCTTGAGAAAAGAAGACTGAGAGGGGACCTGATTAGTCTTCAGATATATATAGGACTGTTATAAAGAGGACAGTGATCAATTTTTTGTCATGTCCACTGGAGGTAGGATTAGAAGAAATCAATTTAATAAGTAGTAAGAGAGATTTAGGGTAAATATTAAGAAAAACCGTCTAAAGGTAGCTAAGCACTAGAACAGGCTTCCAAGGGAGGTTGTGTACTCCTTTAAGAACAAGTTAGACAAACATCTGTCAGGGTGGACTGGATAGTCTGGCTTCGGAGCAGAGGGGCTAGACTAGGTGACCCATAAAAGTCCTTGCCAGAGCTGCATTTCTATGAGTCTGTAAAATATATCTCGTATGATAACCAGAAAAAGTAGTAGTCAGTTATGGCCCATCTTTTTTTTTTTTTTTTGTGATTTACCATGTCATACAAGTCTGTTCTTCCTACTTTGACTGGGTACAAACTTGTGCATTTAGTGCCACAAATCGCCTATTAATGTAGATCCAAACCACCAATATCACCTGAATGTCTGTGGTGGGCATTGTTGGGTCCTTTCAGACTAATTTGTTTATTTTATGTCGTCTGTTCCTGAGCTTTTTTCAATCTAATGGCTTCAGTCACACTGTTTACAATGTTGAAATTCAGGTTTTCATGTTCCTGGACCATTGACAGATAACTGCATGGCAGATCTTCACCTTTTAAAAAGTAGTTCTCAGTTTTGCTGCTATTGCAGTAGTCATTGAGTTTGAGGCCTGCAGCGGCCACCAGATCATGTAGTTTGACCTGTCTATCACAAGTCATCAACACCACCTGCACAAATCCAGCAACCCAGACATTTGGGGTTGTCCCTTCTCTGCTCCAGTATGTGGAAATGGAAAATGTTGGATTTTGAATTATATCAGTCCCTGGATCAAGTGTGCTTGCTAAAACTGAGTGAGTTAGTTGTTTCCAGAATGAAGTCCATCCAATATTCAGTCTTGATAGCAAGTCATATCTACAGGAAACTCAAGTTTACCAGTCACTTGACAGCACCCTATTCCAAAAGGTGCTTATTTTACCAAAGTCCTAGATCCCTTGATTTTAGTCGGGGGCTAATTTAATATCCATGCTCTGACAGATTTTTTTTTTAATAGATAGATAGTATGATGGTAGACAGGGCTCTATCTGAGCATAGGATTGGGAGGAAGCTGGTCTTGTTATAACTCCAGAGTTGACACTCTTTGGGGCCTTAGACAAATAGCTTCCTAATTTCACTGGAGTACTGCGAGAATTGGTTTAGTTTTAAAGCACTTTGAAAGTGAAAACTTTTGTTGTAAGTGTTAATTATTGAATTCTCTTAGATTCTTTTGAAGAATGCTGCAGATATACTGTTGAGACTCTGAAACACCTGCTTTTAAAATGGTCCTTTGAGAATGGGTCTCAGTTCAAATAATATCTACTCTCACTGTTGCATGGCTTATAATTGTTGCTACTATTTACAGGTATTCCACATATGTTAAAACCTGTAATGCAATTCTTCTGCATGATGTCTTTAATGTAAGAAATGCAATAAGCCTGGCGCTGCATATTTTTTGCATGCTTTGCCAAAGATATCATTCTTTAAAAGTAAATAAAAATTATGTCATTGGATTTAAACTGCTGAGCACAAGGTTTCTACTTGCAACAGAAAGATCATAAAACTGTTATGGAAGAGAGTGGACTAATTGTAGCTGGTGTGAGACCACAAAGAGATTTGGATGCATAGTTAGCTCCTGAAATGTCAGTTCTAAAATTTGAAGTGTAGTAAAGCTAAGCAATAAAGTTTACTTTGGAGGTTCAGAAAGGCTGACGAATAAAATTTAATCAGGCATTCTCTTTACATAATGATTAAGTTTAGAAGTTGGGAACAGTATGTGCGAAGTCTGTCTACAAATGACTCTACTTGATAATTACACGGTATTTATTTTTTGCAGTTAAATTCTTGGCAGCATTAATTTTTTGTGCAGTAGAAATACCTACTGAAGTCACCAGACCTGATGAAATGAGGTTTTAAATAAAGCTGCACTCTAGGTTCTTCAGACAGAAAGAGGAAATTGCTTGTTAGTTTTAAATTGGTTTTGTATAGAATATTCCTGATCAGGATGTAAAGTGCACTGTTAAGAATTGCAGCTCAAATATAATAGTGTCGTGTGGTATTAAGGAGTGTTTTCACAGTTTTACCCTAGATGCTATGGGGTATAAAATGAGATGAAAATACACAAGGATGACATAATGCATTCTTTTACTTGCCATCAGGTGGTCTGCAAGTCAGATGCTCCCACGGGAGATGTTCTACTTGATGAAGCTCTGAAACACATTAAGGAAACCCAGCCTCCTGAAACAGTACAGAACTGGATTGAACTGCTTAGTGGTAAGATGCTGACATAGCATTATAAAAAACTTTGTAAAAAGTAATCCTAGTTAACTGTCGTCATTGGATTAGAGGGTATATCATAAACTTCTTGGGGTAGTGACTGATGTTCAGTGTGTTGCAGCACTTATCAAAATGAAGCCAATAGGATAAGACAAGTCCTCCTGGTGTTGGGTTAACAAGATAGAAGAAGAGATCCAGATGTAAAATTTGGGGACACTATTTACCTGGCATTTCAGATTTGGGGGGATATTAAGCCAAAAGATTTGGGAACACCTCATCTCATCTATTGAGAAATAACTGTTGAATCCATAGTAACACAATTCAAATACAGCCCTCTCATCCGGAAGAAGGCATAGCTGCAGTTCAGGTTACATGCTTATAGGAGTTTACTGTTCATGTCCTCCAAATAACTTGTCCACATCCTCCACTAAAGAAATGGACTTCTGGGTTTTAAAGGTGGCATAAGAGCTTTACTCCTGGGACTTTCCCCTTTAATTTCCATTTAACTATGTCCTCATTTGTGTAGCTCCTCTCTTCGATGCTAAATGCTAGTGTAGTGGATTTCTCATCCCCCTTTCCCCCAATAAGGATGTTAAATTTAATTACATGATGGCTGCTTTTATTGAATAGGTCGACTATATTCACCTCATGGACCAGATCCTGTGTGCCAGTTAGGACTAAAAAAGCTTTCTACTTTTTTCAAATCCCCACTGGTTTCTGAACTTGGAATGAAATAGTCCACATGAAGAAAATATTCTCTTTGCACTGCTGCAAGCAAATTAAATCACGTGGCAGAAACTTGAAAGTACTTACATTTAGAAAAATGTAAATGCCAGCATTTGCTCCATTATAAAGACTGAAAATAATTTAGATCCTTAATGCAGTATATAACATTGTGACATATTTATAAAACTTGAGTTGACCCCAAAGATGGTGTTCTCCCGATTCTAGATGTAAATCAAAAAATCAGCACCCTCCAACATTTGAGGAGGGCTCTTTGATGCAGCGTATTTTATTTATGTAATTTTTAATAGGTTATAGGAAAATTGTCTTAACATAAATTGTCATAATTTCAATTTAATTTTAAACAGGTTTATGTTAAACAAAGACAAATGTATTTCAATATCTCTGACTTTTTAAAAAAACATCTATTTTTATCCATCCTGTTTGTCTCAGTTACTTCATGCAGAATACAAATCAAGTGCAGCTACTCTTGAATGAACTGCAGCTGTTGAACAACAATACAGAGCAAGACTATGTAGTTTAGAAAAGGAAGTGAAGAAAACTACCTTGGTCAGTTGAAACAACAGCATGACTTCAGGACAGGCAGAATTAATGGGTGGAGAAAAGAAAAAAGGGGCGAGGGAAAGGAATAGTTCTGTGGTTTTCTGGGAATTCTGGTTAACAGATCCCTAATCTTGCAAATATTTCTACAGGTTGTAAAGGCTTTTGCTTTTCTTACGCAAAATACACCATTCATTTGAGCTCTCTGCTCCTTTTGCCATGCTTTGCACACTAAGTCGGTAGGGATTCAGAGGTCATGTGATGTCGCCAAACCTGAGGTTTTCTGTTAAGGTCTCATCCATGTTTTGACCTGATTTGACCCTTCTGAGCTTTGAGCTCTGAGGAGATCTCAACATAAGATGGTGTGGCTGAATTCTAGATTTATATTCTTATTATTTGGTGGCTGGTTTGGGGGTTAAGAGAACTGCTTTTTGCAGAATAATAATAATTGGATTTTTAAGTAGACTTCATAACAACACAGAGGGGTTTTTAGTTTATATATTTCAGTATTGTGACTGAAGACTTCCTTCCTTTTTCCCTTGGGAAAAGCCACTCTAATCTTAAATTAGGGCAGCATAATTGAAATGTAAAGGAAAGGAAGAACATGTCGCTTATATGACATCTTTTGGAGCCATCATGGATGTGCAGATTGGGCCATTTTAAGGCCACACTTGACATGCAGGAGTGGTTCCTAATGTGATCCATAGGGAAAGAATGTGGAAGCTTGTGTCAAAACACCCACTGTGTCTTTAAATATAACAAACACATCTAAATCCCTAGTAGTGCAATGGTGTAGTTTAATGGTTTGGACACAAGGTGTCACCAAACTACTGACTGTATTAGCACCTAAACATCGACAGCTGGAAAAGCCAGGAAACAATTAGCTAACATTCCCTACTTTCTTTCTCTTGCTGTAATCCATTATTTAGGTAGAGTTTCTTTCAGAGCCCACTTGTGGAAACCATATTGAATCAGGCAGGGATCATACAGAGCCCTATGCCGATCACTAGATGATAATGTGCATGTTGAAGGAGTCATAAGTTCACAGGCGAGTCATTAATTACAGAGCTTTAGTCATTTTTGTTATAAACACCCCCTTAGAATTTAAAACATTTGAATTGCATATACACAAAACGGCATTTTCAAAGACCTGTACCTGTCCAAATCGGAACATTTTTTTCATAGGATGTATGAAAACCGTTATAAGCAGAGCCATCTCCATACCAAATTTTGGCTTTTCAGAAAGCATTTTTTTTATATCGGGGCAATTTTTCTTTTCTTTCTTTCTTTCTTTCTTTCTTTCTTTCTTTCTTTCTTTCTCTCTTTCCCCCTTACAAAAAAAATCCCAAAAACCCACTTTCAACAGAATGGACATCTAAAATTTCAACCCACAAAATGAAAGCTTAAACAGATTGAGTGACAAAACCTGGAGTTTAAATGGAAACATTTGGCAATTTTAGCTATAGTAGGAGCCATTGCTGTAACACTTTTCACTTCTATGCAGAGTTTTACTCCAAAATTTTAAAAAGTACTTCACTTTTCCTTAATTTCTTTTCCTTTAGCAATGTGTTTGGAATTGCTTTTCCTTATTTCACCTAAACATTATACCTTTCTTCAGACATTACAAAAAGATAATAGTGTGGATGGTTGCCTCTATCTTAGATTTGTCTATAAAAAGGAAATGAGTATAAATGTAACCATTTAAAACAGAGAGAAGGGTGTCTGGGTTAAGAGTCACCATTAGCATAACTTTGTGACAGAAAAAATGGCAATGGTTGAGAATGAGTTTCTCAGCTTTTTCAAGTGGCTCGCTGGAAATGGACAACTGGGAAAAACTGGAGGGAAACTTTCTTTACTGAGAATTATTTTCATTTACTATTTTCCTTTGTTTCTTTTCCACTTTTCATGGTTTTCTTGCATACATATGTGATGACAAATGTGTAACTGTAACAGAGTCATTATTTAGCTTGCACTTTCAGCAAAGCGCACACAAACCAGCTATAAGTATGTAAGTTTGAGTTTGAGTGTCCTGATATAGTTCAGGGAGGCTCTCAGTTCCATGTGTCTAAGACTATATACACTGGCCAGAGGTTAGAAGAGAGCTGCAGGGGTATGGCATATTTCTGTATTAAGTTGCTATATTAACGGAAGCCTTATTTCTGCTCTACAGAAAAAAGTAAACATCCATGTTAATAGTCAAGGTAGCAGCTAAACCCTGATTAACTGATTTTTTTTGTTTATCTTTTTTAGGTGAGACATGGAATCCATTAAAATTGCACTACCAGTTACGAAATGTGCGTGAACGATTAGCTAAAAACCTAGTGGAAAAAGGTGTATTGACAACAGAGAAACAGAACTTCCTTCTTTTTGACATGACTACCCACCCTCTCACCAACAACAATATAAAACAGCGTCTCATCAAGAAAGTTCAAGAAGCAGTTCTTGACAAATGGGTGAATGACCCTCACCGCATGGACAAGCGCTTGCTGGCTCTCATTTACCTAGCCCATGCTTCAGATGTCCTTGAGAACGCTTTTGCCCCCCTATTGGATGAGCAGTATGATTTAGCCACAAAGAGAGTACGGCAGCTTCTGGATTTAGACCCTGAAGTTGAATGTCTAAAGGCCAACACAAATGAGGTCCTGTGGGCTGTTGTAGCAGCCTTCACAAAATAACTGCATTCAGATGGAAGTGTTCTTCTCTCTTCTTTATGTAAACCAGTTGTTTCTCTTCTACTGACTATTCATGTTTTCTGTAATTTCTATCTTCTCACATGATGAATCAGCTCTTGCTTCACAGGAATGATAGGTGGTATGTTCCCTCTCCCTCTGTGTATCTATAAATGGATTCTGCTAGTACAAGAGACCTTCCCGTTTAAAAAAGTTTTACTGCCATATTGGCATTCCACTCCCTATTTAAATTAGTTATCTGAACTTCTTAGTTTAATCTGTTTTTCCCTCTTTGGTTACTGGAATGGTTTAACTGGGAAAGCACCTCAAGGAAGAAATGTGCACACACAGTTGGATCACCTAGTCTTGGGTTGATGCAGATATGTACACACCTCAGTGGCATTCTGCAGTTGTTCATACAAAAGTCACAAAAAGGCCTTTTTAAATCACCAAGGTTAAGTATTGAAGTGTCCATCAAGACATTTTATACATAAACATTGGTTCAAATGTGCTTAACAAAATTATTTTAAAATCAAAGAATATCCATTAAACATCTCCAAAAATAGTTAATGTAAAATGCCCATAAGTTTACTGCTTACGTAAATCTCTTATGTACTAAAGTTTTTGTTACATTAGATCTCTGAATTATGAGGCTAATGTAGAAAGTCCAGTTGTTTCACAAAGCAGTTTTGGGATGGGATACATTCCATTACATTCTGTATATAGTTTGAATTGTATATTAACAGCCCCCCATCTTTGTATTTTGCGAGATTAATTTAGTTGTACACCTGTGCCCCTTACTTGCTTTCAGCCATTGCCATTTGATGGAAAGATGGACCTCTGAGAGAGAGCATGTGTGTGAGCTCTGTGTGATCCCAGTGTCTGTGGAGTTGTGCCGTCCAGGTACAAGTCAGCCTATGAATCGCCTTTTACAATGTTTGTTGTATGGAAAGGATACCAGTTGCTGTCATTGTTTGTTATTTTTGTATGGAAGAGGCTTGTGACCAGTACAGTTCTGGAGTGCAGTTTTTAATTTTGTTTGTACACAAGCTAATGTTTGTCTCTTAAATGTCATAATAAACTTACACTTAAAGAAATCCAATGTCAAACCTAGGAGGTCTTGCATGTAAATTGTTAGCAAGTATGACTACAGTTCAGATGAGTAAAATTTCTTTAATGGGAGGCTCTACTATGTTAATTATTTTATATACAATTATGTTGATTAGCACAATGTAAAAAAATATAAACTTCAGCTTTTTAAAGTTTATTACCTCTTTACCACTGCTTGTTATCTCCCACTGACTTCACAGTGTAAATATGCATAGAGCAAATTAAACATTTTTTTTCTCATAACATGCATATTAATTGTGGGGCTTACAGGTGTTTAGAAAAATTTTGGTTAACATTCAGAGCAAAAATACTAAGCGGTATATAAATGTAGAATTGAAGTTTAAGGGATCCATAATCTGTATACTAGCTTTTTACCTACAGTGAATAAACTCTCATCTTGAAAGTGCCTGAAACAGAGCAAGCATGTCATTTGTATTTTGTGTTGATAAATAGAACAGTCTTATTTTGAGTTGAAAGTTTTACTTGATATCCATTTTAATAGAGGGGGATTGCTTTTATGTTGTGAATCAAACACTAAATTGTTTTGTCTGTCCCGTGTGTCCTGCAGATTTGACTGATGGGTGTAAGACGGTCTAAGGCTGTGTAGTAGATGCAGTTGTATGTCACTGGTAAACCTTTTCCACTGGGCTCTGATCTACACTGCCAGGTGGTCAGGATAATGCTGCTTACTTCGACCTTCTGCAGCCTGCATCTCCACTGTCAGAGCAATACATTTGAAGTAAATGGTGCTTTAATTTGACCTGATAGCACCAAAATCTACAATTCAAATTTAGGTCCATGTAGCCAGAGAGCAGTGAAGAACTCGCTGATCTTGCTGCTCCAGTTTTTCCAGTCTGCTGCACTGTAGCCAGGTAAGCAACATAGCTCCTCCCCTGCCAGCAGCCCAACGAGCCCCTGTGCCTACTACCCACAATGCAATGCATTTCAGAAAGTAAGAAACTCCTGAGGAAGGAATTTGCTGTGATCACTCGCGTTTGCCTTCTGTAATTCGACAGCCGAAGATCAAATTACAATCCCACCCCCAGTGTAGACAAGCCCTTTGAAAGCACTGCATTTCAGCCTAGCCTTATCTGGGTCCAAGTTTTACACCCACAGTTTACTTTCAATCACTGATATTGTAGCTGATTTTCAGATACAATCAGGTATTTAAATGACCTCAATTCGCTGCACCTATAATTTGTAATAAATAAATGAAGTCTGCTTTCAAAATATAGCCCTAAATATTTAATACTCCTTAGCACTTGCAGCTCTTAAGTGCTTAGAAAATTCTATTGTATTTAAAACATACTGTAAGATGTTTCCAAATTAAACTGTCTTACACAGGTCAGTGTAATCAAAATGAAACTGATGTAAACACATACTTTAATAGATACTTTAAGGAGATTTATAGATAGTGTATGGGGGGGTGAGTGGGGAGAAGAGAGCGAGCATGAATTTAAAAATTTCTTCTGTCAACGCCTGAGATCACAGTGAGAAACAAAATTTGCATTTGATTGATAGCACTTTGTCCATCTTCAGTTTCACTGTATCTGTCCCATCCTATTCTCCCTCCATCCCCATCCCAAACATTGTCAATTTCTTATGTATTTCTAGGGGGGAAAGTGATTGCAAAACCACAAAAATAACATTAAGGAACAAATGTAGCACCTGAAACCATCTCTAAACAGTTTTCCAAAAATAAGGTAAGTTTCAAGCTTACAATGTCCCTTTTGTGGTATGCCGGGCAGAGGTGTTCTTATCTGTGTGGTTCTGTGTCTGGCACAGATGTCTGTTTTCCTGCATGCGTGTGTCTCTGTATATTTGTTCACTCAGGATTACCTCAGGCTCAGATCTTTACATGGGGACTCCATTAGCCCAGTGATCTCACTGTGTGCAAGAGGTAGATTGAGGTAACACGATAGAAGAAGTGGAAGCTTTTCCATATCCCTAACCATTTTAGTGGCCCTTTTCTGTACCTTTTTGAATTTTAATATATCTTTTTTGAGATGGGTTAACCAGATCTTCATGCAGTATTCAAAGATGAGGGTATACTGTGACTTTCTTTATAAAGAGGCAACATGATATTTTCTGTCTTGTCTATCCCTTCTCCAACATCGTTAGCTTTTTTGACTGCCGTGGCACATCGAGTGGATGTTTTCAGGGTGCTGTCCACAATGACTTTCTTTTTTTACAGGATTTATCCCTTATATGTATCCTCTACCGCCTTCTGTTTCCATCTTTATGGTCTCTGTTTATCTTATTATGTTATGTCTTTGGGGCAGGGATTATGAGTTTTTATGTAAGTGCCATTGTTCTAAACATTTAATTGTAGTATGGCTATGAAATGTGTGCTTGAACTGTGGGAAAGTGAGATGTCCGTAATGAGCTCATCCTCAATAAAAACATCTATACTTATTACAGTCCTTGAGGGTTCCCTTAGTGAATGGTCACCAGTTTGCCATATTGGGCCCAACCTTCGGGATTCCACGTTCTCCCAAGCCTACTAAGTAGCGTTCACAGTGTCCCTAGTTCTACCTCTCAGGCACACTCCTGAGGTATAGAGTCACCCTTCCTTGTGGTGTGGGATGCTGCAATGTAGCTGCTGCACTGCCCCAAGCCTTCCCTGGAGGTTCTGCACCCTCGTGGGAATTCTGGTTTGTAGTTTAATCCTTTGGGGCAGGGGTCGGCAACCTTTGCTGGCCCCTATGCCAGCCCTGCCCACCACACCCTCAGTAGGTGCCGGGGATGGGGCCAAAAGGGAGCAGGGCCAGGGACTCCAGGTTGTGGGGAGTGGCTGGTGTCCCTGGGGGCAGGTGGCCTCAAGTTCCCTGCTGGGGCTGGGGCCGGCTGCTGCCGGCAGCGGTGGCTCTGGGTTCCGTGTGTGTGTGGCTGGCGTCCGTGGGGGTGGAGTGGGGCATCCTGCCCTGCTCCCCTCCAGTGCTGGGGGATTGGCCCTGGGCCTGCTCCCCCTGAGGGACAGTCCTGCCTGGGGGGAGGGGAGGAACGCCACAGCACACAGCGCTGGGGGGCGGGGCCAGCGGGAGGAGTCTGAGCGGTGCCGCTTGCCACTCAGGATTGGCGCCAGGGGTTGCCGACCCTTGCTTTGTGGACGTGGCTGATAAAATAAAGAGTACAGACTTTGCAACACACTGACACACACGTAGAGAAGATTATACAGAGCTATACCGAAGCAAGCGCCCCCTGATCACAATCCCCCCACCCCTTCAGACTCCTCCCTGCCCCAGAGAGCCTTTTGGGTGTGGTCTGTGTTAGGGGCAGGGCTTTTTTGTGATGGTACTCGGGTACTGAGTTCTGGCACCTTTTTTTCCACAGTGATGTGGCCCCAGCTCCTGCTGCTGCTGCTGGTGGCCCAAGGTCCCTGGCCGACTACTGGCACCCCCCCCCCCCCCCCAAAAAAAACAAACAAAAAAACAACTGGTTAGGGGCGATGGACCAGGTCCTGCTAGTGCCCACTCTTCCTGCTTAGCCTTCTGGTTCTGATGGTGGTTTGCCCCCTTGTTAGAAAGCCTAGCCCCAGTCTAAATCTAAATACGTAGATGCGCCCCAGTCTTCTCTTCCTGCGTTCCATCACCACAGGATTTGACACGGTATCACCAGGTAACACTGAGACTCGTGTAACCTCCCCTCCGCTCCTATTTGGGCATTTATATTAACGTACATGTGTGTACAGGGTGTATATATATAATGTGTATATATACACACATATATGTATATATATAATGCATTTATATAAACACTATATATACACACACATATATATGTATATAACGTGTATAAAACAAAAGTGGCTCTAGTTTTTTCCCCCCTGGAAAGTTTTGCAACCCCTAACGTAATTTAGAAGATCTCATGAACATTTCCAGAAAGATCTTGTACATAAGACTGGCAAGATAAGATTGTGCTCACTAGACCTCGATATCCCTGGGTACACACAAGCCAAGGAGAAAAGAATTGCAATTGGTGATGTTTGCAATCTGTACCTTTCAATTAAGAAAAGTGCTGCTTGAGCACTTGTTACAGTTTGATTTAAGGTATTTACTTTGTATATTTTGACATGTTGACATAATTTGTGTATTAATTGTTAATTAATTAATTAATTAATCTGTTAGTCTTTAAAAGTGCCACAAGACTCTGTTGTCTTTGTGAAATTTAAGTTGCTAGAAATTGGAAGGGGGGAAAAAGGCTTAAAAATAAACCTGGCTAGTATTGATCAAAATTATTCTTAAAGAAAGAAAGAAAATTCTGCCAAGCCTGCCTATACAGCAGTTTGCGCTATCTTTCTCTTTTTTCCCCCTATGAAAAAGGAGTTAGCGGAAAATGGGCAAAGGATTGGTTCTTCCCCAGCCGGAGGTTGGTGCTGCTTTATTTCGTCATGAGAAGGCTGGGAGTCCAAGAAACAACCTTAACTGGCATCAGCTTCTCTCACTTCAGATTTCCCTGCCTAGTGTATTCGCCTCTCATCAGCCAAGAAGGGAGGGGGGGGAAGCTCTGAATTAGTAGGGCTTCCTGGAGCACAGGAATGGAAAGAAAGGGGATGCTGAGTATCGCTAGTGCTCACTAATACTTACGCAAATTTGTTTGCATCTGTGTTCACGCAGGAGGTGATTTATTGAACTGTTTCAATCAGCTAAGAAAATATCACATGACTCGGGTGATCAAGTGCCCTTAAAGTCATAGAATATATAAATACTGCATGTCCTTGACGCATGGACTGAAATTTGTTCAAGTCAAATAGGCATGAAATAACTTGCAATAACACTCACATTGGGAATGAATTCTGTTCATGGATCATTTGCAAAGAGGAACCGGGGCTAAATTCACTTACTGAACAAATTGCTTGCTGCAAAGTTTGCCTGACTTAAGCAATTAGCTGTTGCCATTTTCCATTCTGCAAGTTGCCCGAGGGTTACTTACTTTTTTCTCTGATCACACCTGTGGCATTTAGTGAAATAAATCGGGAGTTGCTTCTGCCTTCTGCTGTGACAGAAAGAATACATTATACATAGTATTTACATGGGTGCATTTGAAATACCATCATACAATTCTTTTTCCTGGAGGAGGCTGGAAAGGACTACTTCTGATCAGACCAATCTGGCAATGGTTTTTTTTTCCCTGCAAAGCTTCAACCGTTCAGAGCATAGAGGACTTTACTGTTAAGAACTCATTTGACTGCACTGCTGGGCTGACCTGTGCTCTACGAACAGCAACGATGTCTGTCTCACCTTTTCGTCCACCTTATCTGTGCAGCAGAGGAGTGAAGAGAGGATGAAGAAGCCAGGAACATGTTAAGTGGCGACAATGATTTCAATCAGAATTGAAGTGACTCTTCAGGGGAGGGAGAGATGCTCCGATGGAAACAGAAGAGAAGAGCAGGTTAGCCGCCACCTTACCGTCAGCCGGTCCTTTGGATAATGTCCATCGGCTGCATAGAGGAGAATCCCGAAGTGCGCGTGTTCTCATGGATGGCATCTGAGCCTTTTCTGTGCTGCACTCTGTGTCGCACTGTTGAATGGGGCCGTACACTTCGCCATGCTCTGCACACATCTCGGTCTCTCACAACTCAGAACTTGCAAATAGGCCACTTGGAGATTTCAAGAGCCATATTGAATGTCATGATGACTGACAGGACTGAGCCTTGTCAAGGCTGCCCTTGAATCCGCAATCCTTGCAGTTTTGCAGAATGCCAGATGTTGAAAACTCTGCGCTATCATGTCTGCAAGAATAAGCAGGGACTCCTGCAGTCAGCAGATGCCACATGGGAATAGATGGAGAGCAAGGAAATTGCAAATTTTCCATTATCAAAGGAGACAGTTGCTTTGTGAAGAGATTCATGGCTTTGGCTGCGACTCCTAATTCAGTTGCTTCAATGACTTTTCCAGTCTGTAGGTTGATGAAATGGCAGAGAGAGAGAGAGAAATGTTCTGCTCTTAGCTTGTGTGTATCAGACCAACAAAATATTCTGTCCTCTCAGAAATGGCCAGAATCATACAACTGCAAAAAAAAAAAAAAAAAAAAAATGGATTGGTTGTTTAAAGGGGATGCTCCAGAGACTGAATTTAGAGTTCAAATATTTAATCACCGGCTGCACTGAAAGATCAGGCTGATGCCACTAGAATTGTAAAACTGTGGAACACACCACATGCAAGCAGGGCCAGATTAACAAGTCCGGGGGGCCCCAAGCTCCCCCATTGAGGGGATGCCCCCCTGCATGGGCCCCCGCTCCTCCCCCTGTCACTGGGTGGGGGGCCTGGTGCCAGAGGGCGTTCCTACCCCAGCCCCATTCTGGCCTGTCTGCCGGGGGGGCCAGCTGGCACATGGTACACGGCCCATGATGCAGCCCCCCTGGGGCCATGCGTAGTGCTCCTGTCCCGCCAGCACTAAGCAGAGTAGGGAGCCCAGGATTATCATGGGAGCTTTAGGAGCTGGAGCCCAGGCCCCCCTTTTCAGCCGGGACCCAGGGCTTAAGCCCCTTTTGCCCCTGTGATAATCCAGCCCTGTGTGCAAGAAAACGTCATTAAGCAGATTTCATGCACGTCATCGGGAGGCTCTTCTCTCAATACTGCATGCTACACTTGTATGCAGTGTAGAGCTTTACTGCTCAAGGTAAGTGCCAGATGAGTGGTCAACAAGGGTGGGTCTGGTGATATGGACATATGTTCCCGGAGAAGTGGACTACAACCACCAAACTCACTTTAGATAAGCCACTGAAAAGTTGGCCAATGGTGGTAACTTTTGGCCACTGTCAGCATGGGCTTGACACACCTGGAAGACCTATAGGTGCAAGGAGGGCCCCGTATCCCATGACCAATGCCCTGATACATTTGTTTCATGGGACTCGGGGAAACTTTCAGAAGCAAGTGTTGTCAGAGGCTCCCGGTGTGGTGCTCTGCTCTCTCCAATCTTGGTATCACTCGGCTGCGTGCGTGTGTTCCCTCTAAGGGCTGCCCCAGCTCCTGCAGATAGCTGACACAGCAGACCCGAAGAGAACCCCCAATAACCACAGGGTCCAGTAAGGTATGAAGGCACGTCGACCAGGTTTATTGTTATGGTGGATACGGTAGCAGTTCCCCTGGAGTGCTCTGAGACTCATCCAAGGGCGCACTACGGATACTGACCCCAGGACATTGGACTCGGCTCAGTCAGTGGCGGGACTTTCCACTGCCCCCTAGGCCGGACCCCGAACACACCCCAGAAATACATTTTATACACCTAGACAAACAACTTTCACAATATTTCTGATGTATTAAGGCTCAACCCCTTAACGTAGTTAGGTGCCGCCTATTACCTTGTACATGTTGGTTCCCACTATCCATCATGTTCTTGTTCCAGGAATGGGTCTGCCTGTTCTTCCTTATCTACGGAATGTGCCTGGGTGTCTCGGTACCTTATTCATATAATATGCTTAGTTATGTTTATGCAACATTTATCCTTTTCTTGCCAACTTTTCATGATGTATCTCTGTTTAGCAATGTCTTGACATTACTTTGGTTCAGGTTAGAGGCCTTATACTGGGCCTGTAACTGCCAAGGGCCTTGGACTGGGCCTGCACCTCCTACAGCAAGGAGTTACATTCATACTATTCTGTGCCTGCACTACAGGTTTGCCGACTGCCATGAGCCTGTCTTATCCTGAACTGTGGCATTAAACAAAGAAAAGCAGGAATCTGTACAGCTAGAAAAACATGCACTTGCAGTGTATTTCCTGGAAATAAATAGCCTGCCAAATTTGCACATCATTTTTGACATTTTGAGTGAATTCTGCCACTCTGTGCAAGGGAGGTGAGGCCTAGTTTAATATCAGTGATGTATTTGCCTTCCACAGCAAGTGGAAATAGAAAAGAAACAATAAGTATGTGTCCAGAAATAAGAATGAAGGCAACAAGTATATCCACACCTCCACATTGCACTTTATGGCTTGTCGTGGCCTCTCTTCGCTATCTGTCTATCTAGTCACCTGTCATTTTGAACATGTTTGAGCATCTATGTTTTTTTCTATTCAGTTGGTAATTACTGATTTTCTTTTTTCTGACAGCTTCTTACCTAAGACCAATAAGCAAGGGGTTATACACCCTGGGCCTTTCTCAGGAAGAGGACGACGTGAACATCACAGCAGAGGCAAAGAGTCAGTGCTTCTCAAGAATAAGGAGCTATTGATATAAGAAATAATAAGAGCAATCCTTTATAGTGAAGAAACAGAAAGGAAGTTAAATAACGCCTCCTGCAAGCCCCATTTAGTACGCAGTCAAGTCCTAACAGAAATTTGTGGTTACAGAAATATACATATATATTTTTCAATAAGAAACATTAAATTTGCCATTTTATATCTGCTTAGGGATTGGAAATTGCTGCCCCCTCTCCCCTGCCAGCTGTCCACTTTGGCTATGGGCAGCCTTTATGAGGAGCATCAAAGTGCTTGAGAGAGAAAAAGGAAGTTTCCAGGCCAGTTTTGCAAATCAGTGTAACCGGGATACAAATGCTATTAGAAAATGGGAGATTTCAAAGAATCTCAGTGTTCACGCTTGGTGGTTGAGCTTGATGCAGGCCAAAGAAACGAAGGGTTGGACAAGTAATGTTAAAGCTTCAGGGTCTGAAATCAATAGGATGGCACTAGCTGGGTAGTCATGGCAACATGGGCCATGGACGGGACTCCCAAGAGGCCTGTCCACCCATGCTGCAGCTTCATTGCTTTGTATCTAAAGCAGCAGGTGGCAATAAATGACAGTCAGTGATTAGAGTTATGCACCCTGCACGCTTTCTGGCGCTATAAAAATGATCAATATTAACACAACGACAGCTGAAAGGGGCCTCTGCATTCAACAGAATTTGAAAGGCTGAGTGAATTTCTCATTTCATCTCCCAGAACGTGCTTGTACTAATCAGTGCGCAGTGGGGCAATTTATAAACGTTTTCATTTGATTGTGCTAAATAATATTGTGGGGTTTGGAAAAGCTTGCTAGTGCACTGATTGGAAATACAATATTACACAAGAAATCAAATGACTCCAGGGAACAGTCAAATGGCAGTTTCTGGCTTCGTAGATTTAAGGCCAGAAGAGACCAATAGAGCAAATAGTCTGACCTCATTGTGTTGGGGCATTGAATTTTACTCAGGTGCGTCAGTTTTGAGTCCAATTATTTGTGTTAGACTAAAGCATATCTTCCAGACAGGGACACGTACCTTGGTACCTTTCTCCTGTGGAAAATCACACGCCCTGATAAAAATTTGACTTATTTTTAAGCTGCTGTCTACACTAGCATTTATTTTTAAGGTGCTGTCTACACTAGCACTTATGCTGGCAAAACGTTTGCCATTCAGGGGTGTGACCTCCCCCCAGCGACAGAAATGTTGCGACCTAGGCCCGGGTATGGACAGTATTATGTCTGCGGGAGACAAAGCTGCCGCCACTCGTTTGGGTGGTTTTGTTGCTTCAGTGGGAGAGATCTCGCCCATTGACTTCATGTAGCTGCACAACCGCTCTTGCAGCGCAAAGTGTCGGCTGGCTTTAATTCCAGTTCGTCTGGCTTCAGCTTCCACTTGTCAGTTCTTGGTTTTGTTTTTTGTTAGATTAAAGAGCCCTTTAATATTGTCTCCCTGTGAAGGTACTTATATAATGTAATCTTAGTCGTCTTCTTGATAAGGGTTCACCAACTGAGGTCTTTAAGGGCTTGTCTACACAGGAAAGTTACACACCGTCAGGCCAGGTGTGAAATTATGCTGGTGTTAACTCCTCCTATAGACACTTTCATCCTGGAATAAGAGGTGTTTCCCCCCGCCCCCAACTTAGCTTAAATTCCTCCCAAAGCAACATACGCTAAACTGCTAAAAGCCACTCTTGTTCCAGAATAAGAGAGTCCACATGGAGAATTATAACTGTATCCATTTAAAATCACACCTTAGCTGATAGTGATATATATTTCCCATGTAGACAAGCCCTGCATGTCTCTCAGTAAATCACTTCTCCAGCCCTTGAATCATTTTAATGCTCTTTTTAAAAATCTCCCATTTTTAAAATGTGGACATGAGAAGTGCGCTCATCAATGCTGTCTACAGAGGCAAAAATCAACTCTGTATTCCTGCTTATTCCTCCCTGGTTAGATACCCAAGGCTTGCATTAGCCTTTTTTTTCCACCACAGCATCACCTGGGGCACTCCTGGCCAATAGCCTAGCCCCTAGAACCCCTAAATTCTTTTCAGAGTCCCTGCTTTCCAGGACACTGGCCCCAATGGCCTACATTGATTTTTTCCTAGAGGTGCAGCCTGGTATTTGGTTATATTCAAATGCATTTTGTTTGAGTGGGCTCAGCTTGCCATATTATCCAGACTGCTCACCATGACTGCCCTGGCCTCAGCATTATTTGCCAATCTTTGTGTTATCTGCAAGTTTTATCATCAATGACTTTACATTCACTCACAGATCAACGCTAAAAAACCCAAACAAACCATGAATAGCGTTGAAGCGACTACTGATCCCTGTGGAACCACACTAGAAACGATTCCTGGTGACTGAGATCTACCTTGTGAGCTGTACCCATTAGCCGGTTCTTAATCCATTTGTTGATATTGTAATGCAATGTACTGTACATTGTTTCTGGCAACACATTGTACCACAATGAGATTACTGGGTAAAATTATGACCAGGTAGGAAGGCCCTTTGGAGAAAGATTAGCTTTGTGGTTACACCTTAGGATTGGGGTAACGGTGGTGTATCCCTACCTCTGCTGTATACTTCCTATGTCTGAGTTGTCAAATGTCCCCCATCTGGCAGGCTGGTTGGAGTCTCTGTGCATCTGGGTGGGCTGCAGAGATGGCCTGCCTCTGCTTCTCCCCGCCAAAGGGAGTCGAACCCTCTCTTCAGGTTGTCTGGTCACCTCTCTGCCTTTCCTCTCGCTGCTGTGTAGGAATGGTGGAGAAGATGGTGGGGACAGCAGGTGAGGCAGCTCATACTGGCCCCAGTTACACCTGTCAGGTTACCTTAGAACGCCAGACCCCCTTCCCAGCACCACTGACACCACCCACTTTGTTCAAATGGGGAACTCATTACGTCACAGCTCTTCCAGCCCCAGCTTCCACAGCAAAGTTCTTAATTGTTGTGGGTAGCTATTCTTAAATCTTGTCCTCCTGATACCTTCTGAGATGGGCTTTATGGATAGGTTGGGTTCCCCCGTACACCACTACCTTAATCAATACTATATAGGTTCCTGCCCAAGTCTGATTCAGTTTAAAGATCTTATTCTTCCTTCTAGGATTGTGGTACCCTTTTTTAAAGGCTTCCCCATATAACCTTACATCATTGTCTTTTCATTTTATCTTAGGCTGGCCTCAAATTTCCTCTACCACAGAGATGAGCTTTTTTTCAATTTTGGATTGAAGGATTTCTACAAAGTCTAAATGGTCCAATTTCCTTTGCACCTCTTCAGATACTCCAGATTTGCTGAGGTCCTTAACTCATGCTTAGAGGTAAGCTGTGCGGAGGTACATTTTGTATTCTTTGACTGTTGTTCTATAAGCCGTCAAAGGGAATGGGATATGCTGGTCCCCATCCCTTTGGTGCTGTCCTGTGAAGGTCAGCTGAGCCCTGTAGAGGTTGATGGAAGCTTTCCACCATGCCATCAAGTTGCGGATTTGTTACAGTGAATTGCGTGGCTCTCTAACTCTCACAAAGCTGCTGAAATACAGAGGATTCAAAAGATTTTCCCTTGATCTGTGCACCGCTCACCCACGCCCCCAAGCCAGGCAAAGAATTCATTTGCTGGAACCTCTGCTGCTGTCGCAGCCTTTTGGGTTCTTGTTTGGTAAGTCTCAGGCTATTTCGTAAACCAGCCCATGGCTGCCAACAAATACCAATGGTCAAACCCTCACACCAGGGCATTCCATTGGTGCCCCCGCAAGACAGGCTCATTCCCGTTTTTAGGGGAACCCTTCTTTACAACACAAAAGCATCACATTTCCTACCATTTTCTGCCTCCCGCCTGCAGAAATAGAAATCCCCTTAGCTTGGCCAAGGGTTTTATAACCCCAAAATGTCCAGCAGTTTTAAAAATCATGGCATGACCTCAGAGCCAACTTTTCATGGAATCTGGTCCTAGTTGTATTATCACGTACAGGTATTCACCTTCTCCTGTACCATGTTTCATCTTTAAATTGTAAGCTTCCCCACTACAGTCCAGGATGGCTGCAATTGCCAACGGATTTTCCAATAACACATTATTCTGATAGCAGGATCCTGTCTTTATGGAAGCATTTAGCTATTCTGGAGTCCATTCACTGTCCTAGTGGATGAAAATTCTTCTGGAAATTATGGGACAAGTGGGGACAGCTGTTTCTTCTTGAGCACACTCATTCCCTTGAACAACTGATCGCTTGCTCTCGTGCCATCAAACAATGTATCAGCCCTGCTATACTTATGCCCACAATTGTTTGTGGCTGTGAAATAATAGCACTGCAGTTTCTCCCACCACTTAACAAGTTACTCCTCAGGATTCTTGAATAGAAAAAGTCATCGCAGGGATGTATGTCTGTCTTCAGCACAAATTTTCTCCCATATAAACAGGGAGGACAATATTCTATAAATTTAACCGCTGCCGAGAGTTCATTTTGGGAGGTGCAATAATTTTTGTCTTCAATCACATTTATTAGTAGATTGTTATTTTTAATTTAAAAGAAAAGCTGCATGTCTATTGGCAGGGGTCTTTTATTTGTTACCCCCCCCAAAAAAAATCCTTAAAATGAAGATATGAAGGTTCCCTAGTGTCTATCTTAGACCATAAGTAGGTCAGAAGTGGTAAGTGAAGTAACACACAAGCAAATCAAAAGAGACAACTGCTAACCCATATGTTAAAATCTGCCTTTGAGCCTTAGTCATAGATCAGGCATGAAAAATTCAAGGGAGGCACTTAGCAGAAGAACTGGCTGTAGAGAATGGCTTGTTACTTCAGTGAAAAATTATTACAGTGACATTAACATGTATGTCACCCCATCATGTGCACCAGCGACATACAATGCACGTAATGGCAATTAAGAGTAATGAGGATTACGAATGTCTGCGAGAAGGCAGCCTCTACGTCTGCACTTCTAGGAGAAAACCTTGCCAAACGTATCTAAAACCCAAATTTGCTTTTAACAGAGACTAGACAGGAATAGATGCAAATAAAACAAAACAAAAAGCCCCACACAACAGCCAGCTAACATTGCTGAAACATGGCAACTGAGCTGACTCTAATAGCGTTAGGGAGGCATCTGTCTTGCCTACTGTCATTACATGAGATGTCTGTCTGGGCTAGTGACTATGAGCACTAACATTTCCATTACTGAAAGGAACAATTACTTCTAGAAACTGGCTCACAAAGAGGGTTGCTACTGCAGCTAATGAAAGGGCTACTTGGGTTCAAGTGCTAGGATCATGGACTTCTTGGTACAGAATATCTCAAGTTCTATAGCTGCTTAGGCCTGTGAAGGGTCTTTCGGGCAAAGGGAAGAGAATAAATACTAACTATGGCTATGTCTACACTAGAAAAAGTTAGGTCGACTTTGTTAAGTTGACTTAATGAGGTCGACTTTAAGTCGACCTTATTAAAGTCTACTTAACAAAGTGGACTAAGTTGACTTAGCTTTAAGTCAATTTAGTCTACTTTGTTAAGTCGACCTAACCATCCTTAATAAAGTTGACTTATAGGTTACTCCATGTCCACAACGTCCTTAAGTCAATTTAAGGAGTCGACTTAAAGGTGAAGTCGACCTAATGAGTGGTAGTTATAAACTCGACTTAAACTTTCATTCTCCTTAAGTCGACTTAAATTGCCAGTGTAGACGTAGCCTAAGAATTTTGTGTGTTCCCACATATAGCTGTTACCTTATCACTAGATTTGAACGCCTGTGTAGTACACAGATGGAGGAGTGTTGTGCTTGACTGAGGAGGAATTTGTAGCTGTGTTTATCCCAGGATATTAGAGCGACAAGGTGAGTGACAGACACATGCTTTTGAAAAGGAGTCAGCAACCTTTGCTGACCCCTGTGACGGTCCTCCTCCCCAACCCACAGCTGGAGCTGGCAGCTCCCTCCCCAGAAAAAAAAAAAAAAAAAAAAAAAAAAGGATGCCACCTGAGAATTTGGTGGCCCTGGGTGGAGTGCTCCCCGTTGCTGAAAGCTGATCCGGGCAGCTTCTTTCGGTAGTGGCTGGGGACATGATCCCCAGGCACGCTGCCAAAAACTGCTCTGGGCTGCTCCTTTTGGCAACAGCTGGGTGGAAGGGGTACCAGGCACGCCCCCAAAAACCTCTCCAGGTGGCGGCTTCTTTCGGCAGCATGCCTGGGAACCCAGCCACTGCCAAAAGAAGCTGCCTGGAGTGGCCTTTGGCAGCAGGAGTGGCAGTTTTGACAACACTGCAGATGGCACCACGTGCCACTCTGAATCAGCCTGCATGCCATTCGTGGCACACATGC
>ML685863.1:1982802-1993730 GCA_007922175.1 Pelusios castaneus | reverse complement strand
CACATGCCGGGGGTTGCTGACCCTGGAGCAACACAGAGTTCTCGAGGAGTCTGAAAACTAGGCAATAGCAGACGATGCTTCGATCCTAGTTATTAGCTTGGTGTGCACAGTGCACTCCCACTTGCCTTTAATGAGCTCTGAAATGTTGCAGTATTATTTAGCTTTAGCATTTTAATTAAAAAGAACAACCAGTTTTTATCTTAATCCGTCATTCCTTGCGCACACACATTGTAGAGTTTGGCACAGGCCCGGGGCTCCGATTAGGTTTAATACTTAGTTTTGCCACAGACTGACTTCTCTTTGGGAAAGTTACTTAATGTCTCTCTTGATCATGTGTGCTACTGTAATAGAAATAAATATTAATTCCTAACTTCATAACACTGATGATGATTTTTTCATGGATGGGAACCATGGAATCAATTTTTAAACACCAAAATATTGTAGGCAGGTTATATTAATATCACAGGACTGTGTAAGTGCTTCTATTTCCATAAAAGTTGTGTTTACTAGCCTGGAGCATGGGGCTTGAGGATAATTCTCTTATGTAGGTGCTTTCCACTAATATTTTACAAGTCTAAAAATCAAATATGCTCTGATGACTAACACAACTGCCTCTGAGCAAATACAGTGCCTCAAACTCAAACCACTGATGGTGTGGAAGTTAAAGCATAGACCAGCTAAAGATGAAACTGCATCTCACTGAGGATTTGTAAATATACTTAGGATGTGACCATGAAGGTGTTGGGGCTGCTCAGGTCTTTTTATGGTTGCTGACAGGAGCATTTTTCATTGTATCTAAATCTACACCCTGAAATCCTTTAGGGAAGCACTTTTTATCAGCTGAAAACTATTTTCCAACAAGAAAAACAACAAACTAATCCACAGCTGACCTTGAAGCAACCTCCAAGTTCTAGACTACAGCATTTCTAGCAATCTATCTGTGGTATTGGAGGGCATCCATCACTGCCATATTTAACATAGCATGTAATATTTCAATTAATGTAATCACCCACCTAATGACCATATCTGTGGAAGCTTTTTTTGGCTGAACTTTGATCTTCTCTTCTCCAAACAAAATACACTAAACTATCTGATTTCACATCTCATGGAAGAAATGGTTTAATTTTTTTGGAAAATGTTATCCATAGTCTGTGGGTGACTAGGGATAGAATGGGCTCACCCCGCCCTTCTCTCCAAATCTCTCTGTCTTGTCTCCTTTTTACTCGCCCCACTGCCACATGCATGCCCAGATCAGCAGGTAAAGTCACATGTCTGGCAATGTGAGGGCTAGGAAGGGGACAGGGCATCATAGGAGCAGGGCCCTGCCTGCGTGCTGGAATCCCCCAAGATGGAGCTAGAGTCCTTAGTCCCAGTAAGGCATGCTGGATCCTTCCTGGGAAGGTTGAGGTTTGGAAAGTACCAGTTGTGGAAGGTTCTGCGGGCTCAGGAGTCACATCTGAAAGAGGCCATGGGGAAGAGGAGCTATGGTGTCCAGGGAGCCTGAGCGACTGAATGAGAGAGATCTGTCTGAATGGAGATCCTGGAGGTTCCTGTGGGAATGGCACTGGTACAGAGTGGAGAGCTGAGACACAGGGTCGGAGACTGGGATGCAGTTCACTGGAATGGGGGAGAATCCAAAGGAAAAGGGATGTTGAGGGGACTGGGTGAGGGAGAAGGGAAGTCCTGGAGGAAGGGATGGGTGGGGAAGGAGAGTCTGAGAGCAGGATCCTGAGGAGACTGAGCGTCTCAGGAAAAGGGGAGGGATGCTGAGGGGATGGGTGAGGGAAGATTCTGAGGTGGTGGGAAGGAATGAGAATCTCAGCAGAAGGGGGAGCTCTTAAGACCCTGTGTCCAGGAAGAATGTAGTCCCCACATGTTTGCAGACGTGTATCAAATGCTGGGTCTCCTCCAACACTGCAAACAGCACGAACCAATGGGCCAGAGCAGGGAGCCAGGCCCAGCTTTGTGGGACATGACGAGCTGCTACTGTGGGAGGAGTACGGGGCTGTCTGAAACCCCTCAAAGGATATTTTCACTTGACACTTACGATGTTAGCCCGGGTGTGCAATAAGTGCATTTGCGTAGTTGAAAGCTTGTTAAAATGACTGCTGACCCTGAAGAAAGAAATCTAAAATGTAAGTTGCTTTTCTGTACAAAGTGGCCTGTCGTGAAGAAGTGTACCAAATTTCACAATTCTAACTCATGAACAGGTGGAGTGTATTGGTCAGCCAGCCAATCACGGGTTAAACACATCTGTGTACAGTAGGCACCAACTACTAGAATATGTGCCACTGGCTGGAATGTCAGACCAGCTCAAGACTGAGTGATTCACCAGTTACACTGCCCACTAGTGTCTACAGATGACAGAACCCCTCATTCAGAGTTACTGCAGCTAATAGAGACACTCCTTTAATTCAGACAATGGAGGCCTCACAGAAAATCTTCAGTTCTATTCCCAGTGCCAACTGGCAAGTCCCTGTGGCTATTCTGTATGGAACAGATTCTGGCTGTGATATTCTGTGCGTGTATCCGTAATGATGCAGAATAAATAACTGTGAAATCCTTACAAAGAGAAGAGAATTAAAGGAACATTTCATTTCTGGAGTTACATGTGACAGCTGGGAAGTCAGTCCAAGCTATACATTGTGCAGGTGCAATCTAATAAGTAAACAGGAACAAGACAATTAGCACAGTAAATGCCTGGGACCCTAAAGGCATGAAACTACTCGGATAAGCAGAGTAAATCTAATTGCATATAACGTCAGAAAACACAGAGTGTATTAATAGTAAAAGATACCTGTTGCTTTGGCTTAGGACCCTCTGTGCTTGGAATGGAGGGAACAGGATTGACCCCGAGAGAGACAAAGAGCCGGAAGGGTTGAAGTGTCTAACAATAAATTCCATTTCAAACTTCCACCCCAAAAGAAACTTAGTAACTTCTTGCTGCTTGTGTTACCGTGACTTAAATGGTGTAAGCAGCAAGTCACCACCCGTTTCCCTGGTTCCTCCATTTTCACTGCCAGTTAGATGTATGTCCTAGATATTTTCTGGTTCCTTTGGATAGGCACAAACAGCAAAGCCTTGGCTATCCCACACACCGAGATTGCTCCACTGTAAGTCCCTGCCCTTCAGACTCGGTTGAACTCTCATCTGTAATAATAATAGTAACAATAATAATTAATTAATATATTTACTATGTGTATTGTGCTAGGGCCTGGGAGCCCCAGTCATGGATCAGGACCTAATTGTGCCAGGTGTTGTATGAACACAAAAGAAAAAGTCAGTCCCTGCTCAAAAAGCCTGCAATCCAAGTATAAATATATCTAAGATCTAGAGAGACAGGGAAGCACAGAGAGCCAGTGAGATAACACTGGTCCCCATGATAAGCATATGTGCACCTTGGCATGCTGGGTAGCCAATGGGGGGGAGGGGCTGCCTAGACTTTAGATGGCTGACAGTCTAGTTTACTTAAGACAAGAAACTAATCAGTGATAAAGATTCATAACAATGTCTTTACTGGATCAGACAACACCCAGCTGCAAAGGCTTGCAACACCAGTTTGAGATCTTCAGTGGCTGCAAAAAATTGGCCAGGAAAGAACAAATTGTTCAGCATTAAAACAAGAGTGCGGCTATCAGAATGTCATATGAATGCAGTAAAGCCAGAATGTTAACTGCCTAACTCTAATCTAGAATAGCCTTTGTAAGGTACAAGGAGCTGGACGTGGCAAACTTTCCATAAAGCAATATAAGAATAATTTACTCTGGAAGGACAGACGATGCCTGTACAGAAGGAGTTGCATTCATACTGTCAGCAAAAGCTTACAGTTCTTTGAAAAGCCATAGATGTTTGATGCTCATTATATTCGATCAAACACTACAAGGGAAACATGGCTCTGTGTTGGGAATATTTTTATATTCTTGTTTTTGTAGGATACCACAAGGCATTAATTTAGCCATAATTAATTACATTCAAAGGCTGAATACAATGGTATTTATACAGTACAATTTATACCCGTTGCTTCAAACGTGCCTTTAATGTCTAAGCAAACCCATACTAATGTAATACCAATCAGGTACTTATAACAAGACCATGCCTGGTGTGCTTAAACCCATGTTAGCTGTCTCCAACTTGGACAGGCAGATTGTAGTAAAGACCCTGCAAAGAGCTCACATTTTATACTTTTTAACAAAAAGGTGATGTAATTGCCAATTGCTAACTTTAGATTAGAAGCACTTTGGGGTTGACTGATTTCCAAATCTTGACTAGACAAGATTTTATGACTGGGGCCCTTTCTTCAAGATAACATTGGTATGTTAAAAATTCCTACAAGTTTATCACATCACAAAACAACTTCTCTTTGTCTGTTGGAACTGTTAATGCCACCTCCTATAATTTAAAGGTGGCTTTTGCCAGAAAATTTCTTTTTATCTCATTAGCCACATTTCAAGCTTAGCATTCACCCCCAAACTTGCCTGGCTATATGTCACATTCCTTCTAACTTTTGAACCTATTATTTTCAAGACCTTATTACATTTTTTCTTGTATTTTCAAAGCCTTTTTTCATGGCTGCAACACCTCTATGTTATTTAAACTACACAACATATTTTTCTTCATACCTACACTCTGACTGTGATACACGTGATATACCCACAAAAGAGCGTCATAAACCAATTCCATAATTAACTTCAAGCAGAGATTCCCCAAATGCCATCGAAAGATTTTTGGCTCATAATGGTGGACTGTAATGCTGAGACTGGGAATGATAACATGGACCAGGAGAACACCATGGGAAAAGAAGAATAGGATTAAGAAATGAGCAGGATGATAGATTGCTTCAGATCTGCACTATCAACAACTTGTTTATAACAAACTCAATCTTTCAGCACAGGCAAGTCCATAAAGAAACATGGATTTCTAACACTGATACTACACAAAACATGACTGATCTTTATAAGACAACATAGGAAAACAAACATAGTAGATTGCATGGTCTACAGAAACTCAGACCTTTGGGCAGTGATCACTGCAGTCAGGATCAGAGTTAATACTCTAAAATTTGGGCGGGAGGAGGGGGGGTGAGAGTCTATAGTGTCAGAGCTTTGAAAAACACAGACACTTTGGAAACAAATATAGACAGCTCAACGTGGAATTCAGAAGAATGGTTAAAAAGGCTAAGAAAGATTGGTTTGAGTGAGAAGGTGAAGAGCTTGACCAACACTTTCAATAATAAAGTAAGACAACTTTCTCAGAGTTAGATTACTATAAAAGAAGAGGATGGCTGAAGCAAGTCAGCTACACACCATGTTCAGGGGAACTACCATGATGCTTCCTGGGGTACCCAATGTTGTGAAGCATCTTACCACTTATCACTTGCCCTTAGTGTGAGGAAGACTTGTCTGTGCCTATTGTGGATCAGCTCCCCAAAACCACCAAACTTTGGCAATATGAGCACTGCCTTCCAGGCCTCTGCAGATCTTGCTCTCTCTGTACAGGCTAGTGATAGACACATGCCAATTACTCAGTCCTGCGAGAGTTCTCTGTAGCAATCAGTCCCTCTTGCACTGAACTCTCACAGAATTATGTGGCTTTTGTTCCCCCCAAAATAAGACACTAGCATACTGGTTATACCTTAGCGCACAACTCTGAGGAGTACCCAGAACTTATATTTGTAGTAAAAAAAACACGAATAAGTAAGAACAGCGATTGGAAAGAAATGGTTTTGTACAAAAAATATAACATTTTCTAGAGAGTAAACTTCCCTAACAAAGCATTCTCATATCTTCTACAAGAAAATTTAGCTCAAGTTCTTTCTCCAGTGTTTTCAACCAGTTTGGTTGAGACCCCTCTGATAGCTAAGTGTCACAAACTGAAGGAATACCTAGCGGTTCCTCTGCACCCCAGATATAGTTTCTAAAGTTCATTGTCTTACCCCCTAACCAGGATAACTCTTGCTGGGTTCCTCTTCCTGCTAATTTTCTCTCTCAGGGAGAGTTCACAGTCCTTCATTAGCATTCAGGTAAGACTTTTGAGTGGAGGTCAATGTAAACCATACAATGCTTAACTGATGTGTAAACAGACAGATAAACATTTCTTGCCAGAAAGAAAATCTTTTTTCCTTTGCTGATGACCAGTCCCTAGATACAGATCTTAAGAATGTACTTTTCAGAGTTTATGCATAACTCCTTACACAACATCTATACATTTGTTTGACAATGATATTGATGACCATTGTGACACAGACTTTCATTAGAGACCTTCCATGACACTCTTTGAACTAGAATGTAATACCTTACCCAGGGGATGCCTGTAATCCTTATGCACCTCTGCTGCCAATTGGCATCAAGAGATCTGTGGGTCACAGCAAAGCTCATGGGACTGATATAGTAGATAAAGATGAAAAGATGCAAAGAACATTTCCATCAGCTGTCTAATGTGAATAGTCAAGTTGGCTCAGCTATGACTGGGATTGTCAGTCGTGAAGGCAACAATGAAGAATATATGCTGGAAGAAGAAAATGAAGCTGCAGTCAGGTCCTATAAAAATAGCAAGGCACATGGTCCAGAAGGTATACTTCCTGAAGTGCTGAAAAATCACAAAAGAGACATGGTCATAGTATTCTGCAAACTATTTAACTTCATTTGAATGAAAGGTAAAGTAGTTGAAAACTGGCCATGCTCAGTTTCTAGGCCCCTCTTTCAGAAAGGTGACCTTCAGATTACAGCAAGAGCAGAGGCGTAAATTCTATCATTCTTAGCAACGTATTTCTGCAGAGTGATTCACAGCGAAATGAAAAGAGGAACAGACGAAATCTTTTCTGAGTCGCAAGCTGGCTTTAGACTTGGACACTCTATGGATCAGATATTTGTTTTTTGTCAAATCTTGGAGAGATGCAGAGTTTGACAACTCCTTGTTTTGCCATTCTTTGACTGTAAGAAAGCATTTGATACTTCTAAAAGAGAGGCTCTGTGGAAAGTACTCAAGCCGTGTGGCTTCAGCAGAGAGTTGATTGAAATACTGCAGAGTCTGTATAGTATAGCTGGGCATGCAGTAAGAATCAATGGAGAGCTGATTTAAAAGGAAAATTGGGGTCAAATAGGGTGCATACTCAATCCAGTACTTTTTGCTCTATACTCAGAAAACATCTTGTCCAATTCCCTCAGAAACATTGGTGGAGGCTGCAGGATATTGGGCCATATGATCAATTAGCTTGACTTTACAGATGATATGGTCGTGATAATACCTATGGAGGAATACAACCAAGAAAAGTAGCAACTAACCTGTACACAACAGCCAGAGAATGGGAATTACAGATGAATGAACAAATGACCAAATTAATGGTAGCAACCAAAATCATGAAACAGGCTAAATTAGTCATTAACAGTGTAGACATTGAAGACGACAAGTTTCTGTTCCATGGGTTCCATCATATCTTACGACAACCACTATGAAGTTGACATTGGTAAGAGGATAGCTACTGCCAGCAGCTGGAAGAAAAATGTTTGGACCCTTAAATCAGTGTCCATGACAGCTAAAATCAGATTATATACAATGCTTATTGGATCTACTGGCAAAGTATATGAAGCAATAACTGTAAAGGTTTGAAATGAAGTGCCTGCGCTGTAACCCAGCATGACAAGTCTAGGTAGACTAAGAAGTGATGTCATCTATAAAAGACTGTA
This sequence comes from Pelusios castaneus, assembly GCA_007922175.1. Taxonomy (NCBI): domain Eukaryota; kingdom Metazoa; phylum Chordata; order Testudines; family Pelomedusidae; genus Pelusios; species Pelusios castaneus. The sequence continues at coordinate 1,986,048 of ML685863.1, read as the reverse complement.
GTCACACACCTCTCTTTCAGGCACCCAAAGATGCCATCTACAGTGACTTGGCCATGTTGCTAGAACAACCCCGTACAACTGTCTAAAATGTGCTCTATGGAAGAGGGGCTAGAGATGGAGGCTGCAAACATCCAAAGAGCCACTGGTATAATACAGTCTATAAAACCATCCTGGCAACCTCTCAACAGGCTCAAACAGTGGCTCAAAACAGACAACTCATAACTTCAACCCTACTTAACTTTGGAGCTGGAAGAAGGAGATGATGAGCAGAAGTGGTCTTCAGCATACCGGCTGCCTCACTGTTTTCAAGATTCCGTTGGCATAGGAAGCTGCCGGTGTCCATCAGCCCACTTCAGCAGAGAGGCTGGCTAAAATTGCCACCGCTATGGAGAGTGGGACACAAAATCTCATAGTCCCGAGCCTGTAGGAGTGTTAATCTGGCCCTATTGGCACCACAGCACAGGAAAGTAGTTGGGAAGGGGTATCAAGGCAGATAGTGATGGGTGGCTTTGTAGATGTTTATAGATGTCCTATATGTGAAGGGCAGTACTGCAGAAAGCAGAGGTGCTTGCTGGAAAATGTAGCAAGCAGATGGGCAAATCATCCACCGTCTTTGTAAATGACTTCTGTACTTGCTGGGATAATAGGAGTTGCAGCAACGTGGACAGTGTTGTAGTGCGTGGTTCTGCTCAGCACCAGGGTTACGTACCAGATTTCCTAATGCCTCCATCGACATGACTGTAGCTGTGCAGACAAGCACCTGCCTGGTTTGCAAGAAAGAGACTCTCTGTAGAGTACAAACTACCAGCACAAGGACCACACCATTTAGGTCAAATGCAGAATGCTTCTCTACTGACTGCGTGTCTAGAAATTATAGAGCTTGTAGACTGTCCAGCCTGCTTCCAACACTACTCTACGCTGTCTACTGCTTCCAAATGCTGATGCCTGGTCATGGACACCAGTCCAGAGTGACTGCACTGCACTGATACACAGAGTGATGGCTTGTTCTGCCCTGGGTCTCTTGGGAAATCTGCTTTTGTAGCTCCACACAGGAGTGAAGAAAGGGCAGCCTTTTGCATCCAGGTCCATCTCCCTAACAAAGCAGAACTATTCTGTAGGAGAATGTTAAGACTGGACTTGAAAACACCTAGGGCCCTTTGTCTGAGGCCATCCCTTCAGACTTCTTTCTGACCACCAAATACTAAAAAAGCAGATGCAAAAACCTTTGACTTTAGGCATAACAGACCATCTTACTGCAAGATCTACCTAGACTCCTCACTGAAATAGTAACTGATCTTCTGGTTCCTTTTTTCCAAACACATGACACCAAAATCCAACTCGCTCCTTTTTTAGAATGGACAGATACGTAGCATGTCTGAAGACTTATTTAGACTCTGAACAGTTATTAATAGATATAATCTATTGTGCCTAACTCACTTCTACATGTTCTCCTGTCTGATGAATTCATGTCACTGGCTGTGTCACTGCTAATTCTGTCCATCAGCTGACTCTTTACATCTTGAGCCACATCTCAATTTCTTCCATTCCTAGTGGTTGACTTACCAGATGTTCATTTTCTGCATTCTGGCTTTTTAATGTCAGTATAAATGTTCAGCCTAGTTGAACCACTTCAGTGTTTGACATTTTCAGTTCCCAGAAGTTTTCAGCTATATTATTTGCAAGGAGTCTTTAAGAACAGTGAAAAAGGTTTAATTTTCTCTCTCTCTCTCTCCATCTGGACTTCTCAGTGCTTTGAATATTTTATACTTCATACAATGCACTTGTGTGTCAGCTACATAGGAAAGATTTTCACTTAGAAGTAACAGCTCGTATTTTCAGTGTTTTGGATTTAAAAAAAATACAGCTCCATTCATAACTTTTTAATTAGCTGATTCACTTGGTGCTCTATATACCTCAGATATTTTGTGACTAGACAATCAAATGATTTATTTAAAAATAAAAATGGACCATGTTTCATTTTAAAATGGCCACTGAATCATGATCTTAGGGTATGTCTACACCAAAGAAAAACCCACAGCACTGAATCGCAGAGTCCAGGTTAATTGACAGGGCCTGATGGGACTCAGGATGAGTCAAGCAACCCAAGCTCAGACTCAGCATCACCACATTTTCTTTTTACTGTACCCACAGATGAATTGGTGAGAGTTTTCACTACATTACATGTTGCTGTATTGCACACTTGGATGTCTAAAAATTCAAGTTGTTTTGCAGCTTTTTCCATACCTCAGTTTGGATTTTGTTGATAGAAAGGGAAATAAAAACCTGAATGAAATGGTACAATGCATCTGAAGCTGGATTCCAGGGACGTGCAAGAGAAATCTGAAAAGAAAGCAATTGCTTTTATCAGACTGAAGCATAATCAGGTGTCTTTTACAAATTCCCTGCTGAATTGTGACTATTCCCAAAGATCATTTTAAACTGATACGTCAGAGACAAATATGGACAACTACAGAAGAAGTGATGCCCCATAGAGAACCTGCAGATTTAAGTATGAACTTTACAATAAGAAAGCTGCATGAGCAGTATTACAAGTCAGCTTTACGGACCTGTTTTGCAAAAGTCCTAAGTAACCACAGTTCCTGTTTTCCCCTTGGCTGTAATATTTATACTCTGTCCGGCTCGATGACTGTGTATCTAAGATCTCCAAGCACTTCAGAAATGGCCTCCCAACGCCCATGAGAGGCAGGGAAATATCATTCCCAGAGACTGGAAATCAAAAGCTTGTGCTGTATAAAGAAATAGCTGAACTGTCCAGTCAGGGTTCCTGTTCCGCAAGCAAGTGGGCAAATGTAGTTGTGCTGTTTGAAAGACTGACACCGACTGAAGCCTGAGAATGGAGCTGAGGTGACCTCTGGTGAGCTTTCAACATGCATTGTGGGATCTTTTATTAGTTTTTATATGATTAAGCTGTAATCCTTTAACTCTAAGAATCAATGCAGGTTGCTTTGCAAAGGACAGCTGGTATAGTCCCTGGAGAGAGTTTCTCAAAGGTTCTGAACCCTGGTCAGATGTGCTGGGGAAATCAGTGAAGAGGGACTGTAAACCTAATCCCCTGTCAGGATCAAAAGAGATGCAGTTCTTGGCCCAAGAGAGGGGTTACCTGGAAGTCTTAAGAGGGTGCACTTGAGAAGGATCAGGAGAGGGGGTCAAAAGGAAAGTTAACTCTGAAATTGTGATACTATCTATCTATCTATCTATCTATCTATCTATCTATCTATCTATCTA